>JAVHNF010065440.1:0-10762 GCA_034783455.1 Micropsitta finschii
CTCAGGACACAGAGCAGGCTTTATTAGAAGCCCCACTGTAATACTCGCCGTTATTATCATTTGCCTTCAATTATATTCATGGTTGGTGATTTACAATAGATGGCTATTTATTCTTTGTGGGGGCTGCTTCAGCAGGTACCTTACATTCCTGTCATGTCACAGTCCAGGGGTGCTCACCCCAACCTTTGAGGCGTATAAACAAAGTTTGCCAGAGGTGTAAGTTATCTCATGGATGCCACTGTATTTGGTGAAGTGAAAGCCAAAAGCATTTCATTCAGGTCCTTTCAGTGCCTCAGCTGTGCCAGCTCGGATCCTTCACATTCACATATCCACACAAGGATATAACTAGCTCTGGGAGACTCTCGAGAGCTGCAAGGGGGACCGAGTAGGCTAATTTTGTAAAGCTAATGGTTAAACAAACCCAAACTCATTCTTTGTGTAAGCTCCAGTGCCTACAGTTCTATCAGCAATGAATTTGGCTCCTTTCACCTCTGCCCTTGCTGGCCTTTATCCCTAAGCATCAGTAGTCTGAAATGCCCAAGCTATGGGCTTTAAAGGACTTTACAAGTTCAATTTGCAAGCTCCATAAAATTACAAATTCTCCCTCACCACTACAGAAGTACCGTGTAAAACATGTCCTGTATTGTTTCAGTCTGATGGGTCAGGCAGCAAAAGTAAGGCAGTATCTGAGTGGCAGTAAGCAGTGGAGGGAATATGTCTGGTACCGAGCGAAGTCTGTGGCTGTGAGAGGAGAAAGCAGGAAGTGTACATGGTTGGCAGCAAGTAAAAATAATTCCCTGCCTCTGCCTCATGCTATGGGAAAGCCCAAGGGCCAGTTCCATGTTCTATTTCTCCTCTCTTACTAAGTAATTATTTGCAATGTACATTTTGGTCAATTTGCTTTGGGGTGCGACATCCATAAGCATCTCTGCACATTCTAACATCCTACATCCTATCCTAGCCTCAGCATCCAGGGCTGTACCTGGGACCATGTGGCTCAACCCTTGGCTAGGCATCTGACACTCTGCAGAAAACTGCTGTGACCCTCCATGGCAACACTTGGTGCTAATCTGGTGCCAAAGCAGCAATCCACAAAGCTCTTTGTCCCATCTCAGGTAGTTCCTGATGATGATCCAGAGGTCTGCAGAGGTCATGGACTTCATCTTTCTGTGTTTTGGTTTGGCCAGCCTTGAATAGCATCAGAAAATGAGCAGCAACTTCAGCAGATGCGCACAAAACACTTACACACCTTACACATGTCTACACCCAGAATTATTTGGTGTCAGGCTGAGCGCTGTGAGTCATAACTCACCTTTTCACTGGAACCAGAAAAAATATTCTAGACTTGTTGCCAGTGTCAGCACCATTGCTGGTATTTTTAATGCCAAGGGAAAGTGTTATTTGAAGAAGGAAGCAAATAAGGTTATCCCAGCATCAGCTGAAAGATTGCCAAAAAAGGATGGAAAGAAAAATTCTGGATTCTATTGATGGCCTGTGCCAGTCCATTATGTTCAGAAAAACACTCAAAGAACTGTCAGGATGGCTGGACTGTGCCAGCACAGAGTGCTGGTCAGTCAGGGCCAGCAGGGAGGAGCGAGGAGACATTGTCCACCTGTGACAACAGGAAAAATTAGGCAGCTGGAAGTATCTCCAGATGGAAGAGCCTAAGGGAACAAACACTGCCCTGAAAAAAGCTGTGGTTTCATTTATTCAGATGCACCGTGGGTGATGCACGATGGGAGCTGTTGCTGAGCACAGTTTTAAAGGTATCTTAAAATACACTTGTTCCCAGAAGTGATGACAGGTAACGCAATCTCAAGGGCACCCTGGAAATAAAAAGAGATAGAAAAGTCTTTGCCAACACAGATGGCCTGCAGATGCCCCCAGCCCTGTTTTGCCCTCTGCTGTGGCACCCTGACAGTGACAAACTCCTGCTGCCCTACATTTGAGGTCTTGTGTCAGGGCCACACATTGTCACAGACCCCCTTTTTGCACCAGCTCAGGTGTCTCAAGGTATCACCGTTGCAACAGCTTCAACCATGGGACTGAGCTCCCACAGGGGCCAGACCGTTTCAGACTGCATAGGGACCCAAAACCTTTCTAAATTCCAGAAATCCTTTATGCAGCAATGACAAGATTTTATCCTCCCCACCCCCCCACCCACCCCCATTATGGTGCAGGATGTTTATGCTCAGCTGGCTCTGAGCAGGGACTTGTGATGGAGAGGACAGGGAGGGAGCCAGGGTATGTATGTGGTTTTCAATGCCGGATACTGCAAGGGACTCCGGATTGGGGTGAGGGGGGTCAGGGCTTGGGTTCAAACCCAGCCTTATACCAACCTCTGCCTCTTTTCTTCCCCAGAAAGCCTCCTTCTCCTTGTCTTTACCTGGCCACAGGCTCTGACATGAATTTAAACCCAAGTAGAGGCATCGTATGCCTCCAGCAGTGCTGCATCCCCCAGTCCCACTCCAGCCTGGATGTGTGTCCACAGGCAGAGGCAGGCATGGGCAGCTGCTGGATGGCCACTGGCCTTTCCAAATGGCTCCTTAAATCTACCACGGCAGTGCCAATGTAGCTGCAACATTTTTTAGATGTTCAAGAGGACAAAGTTGATATGTGATTCCTCTGCTCACCCCTCTGCTAACTTTGGATGAAAACTGTTTACAAACAGCTGTTGTAACATCCCTGAAGTCCAGAGGGAAATACTCTGCTAGAGAGAAAAAGATCTTAGCATGGACTATGTCCAAGAATTTCATGAACAGAGCCAGGAGCTTGTTCAGATGTTTCCCTTCTAGGCTCTGGGTTAACAGGGTCTGTGGAGATGAGAGGGTTTATCATCCATAACAGCTGTGAGTGGAGCAGGGCTGCAATATGGCCTGAGATGAAGGGCAGCCTCGAGGCAGGGTGGCCATCAGGTAGGACAGCCATTGGTGCTCCAACCCTGCTGCAGGGACTCCCAGCAGCAACCACCACTGGACAGGTGATTGCTACTTGGCCTAGACCCCAAGGGCTGCAGTGGCATCTCTGCTTCCCCAGGGTAGGGGCAGGCATGGCTCACGGTCATCCCTTTATTCCATGAATCTCCTTTCTCCTTGCCTCACTGTGTTGGCATTCCATCAGCAGGATCGGCACAAGGAGCTGCTTTCTCACCCTGGAGAAAACGGTTGCTCAGCCACACAACTGGGAAAAATAATAGCTTGTGAAAAAGAGGCAATCAGATCCCTTGAGCTAAAGCTAAATTTTCTTTTAAAGAGTCCCCCTTTCTGGAAGCAGTTTCCTGCTTTTCTAATTGGTGTTTCTGAAGGGAGAGAAAGAGGTCCCTGTTCCAGGGGTACTAAGCCCTTTAAAGATGCTTTAACTAACAAAGCAAAGATTAGAGAACACGGATCAGATGTTTTTCCTATCAAAGCCTTTTCTTTTCTTTCTTCCTTTTTTTTTCCCCCACTGTGGATGTTTTGAGTCTCCTCTGGGCCGGGCTTCATTAAGGCTGTTAACTTCGTAGTGCTGATGTCTCTTTGCCCAGCTCACAGTTTGGGTGGCCTGAACTAAAATCTCCCAAAGGGCTTATTACAGGTGGTAGGCAGACAGGGCTGGAGCCTGGGCCACACCACATATCCCTGAGAGAAATGTGTTTCCCTGACCAAAAAAGCACAATATTATATTCTTAAAACATTCCAGCCCCGTCTGGGTGTTCTCTGCATGCATTCCTGTATGTGGGATTATTATTGTAGAGAATTTATAAAGTCATTCATTTCTCTGGAAGTGTATGACATGGGTTTTGGTTGAATGGGCCCAGTGCAAACTTAGAGCCATGTGGTGCTATAAAAACACAACAGTAAATAAATCAGCAGGGAGAATTTACACTTCAGCCTTCTGATTGTTTTTACATTCGGAGGCTCAAGACTCAGAGCCAGAGTGTAAAATAAATACCTGTAGCACCGAAAATGCAGCGTCACACTCCAGCCTGTTAGCAATCAACCCAGCAGAGCTAGGATATGTGCAAAGCAAAGGTGTTTACAGCAAGCTTGCGGTGACCTTTTATTTCTTTGGCTGCTTCCTATTTTTCTTGGTGATACCTCAGATCTTTATTATGGTATTGTCGCTCCTTGGGCTCCTGTGAATGAAGGTTGTGTCAGGCCTTCAAGCCTTTGAGTGCTTGATTTCTTTTTTCCTGGTGGTTATTTTTATCACAGCTCTTTAGAGAATAAAAAATGAAAGAAATCACTCCAGGCTGAATCTTGCCAGCTCCTGGGTGTTACAGGAGGAAATCACGCTTTTCATCTGTGAAAAACGGGAATGAAAGTTGCTGGGAGATGGACATCCGGGCTCTGTGCTTTCATGGTCATGCCATTGCTAAGGGAGCTCAGGGTGGGAGAGCAGAGTCCCAGGAAAGAGCCACATGGGTTGAGCCACCTCTCAAACCTGCCTTTACTGGGAGCTAAATGGGGATCTCCTTGCCATGGTGACAAGGTGACCCTGCAACTTAGCGCTCCTCAATGAGAGGATTTTCGGCCATGCTTGTCCCGGCATAACGTGAGAATGTCACTCAGCTGCAATTTCACCTGCTAAGAGGCAGGACATCAAATTGTTTTTGGAAAACCAAAGCTATTCTGAGAAGGGCGGAACTTTCCTATACTGAAGTAAACCTTTTCCAGGCACAAAAATGGATCATAAAGCCTGTGAGGCAGTAAAACAATCCCTGGATTAACCCTCTGCCTGAGACCCTCCTGCATACCCCAGGTTGCTCTGGTTGAGTTCTCTGCTGACCATTGCACAAAAACAGATTTTTGCTTTACTGCCAAAAAAGCGCTGGGGTTATTTAGCACCTCAGAGCTGGGGCCATTGCCAGTTCCGATGGACCATTTCTCATTAACAATTAGCATCTATCTTACCACTGATGCCTCCTCCAGGACCAATCTGTAGGAACTGATTTTACCTGTCAGGCTGAAATCACCTTTTCCCACACAAAACAGATGTGGGGCATGTATGCCAGTATTAAGGTGACTATAGATGACCTGCGGCAGTGTAGTGCTTTTGTAACCCTCTGGCTGCCTCTGTCCCACAGCAAGGGTCTCTGGCACAGCCTGTCTCAGGGATGGTAGCAGTGGTTCTGCCAAGCTTTCTTGTTCTAACAGCCTGCTGTGCTTTTTGCACACTAGGTGAAAGAATGATGCTGGTGAAGGTATCTGAGAGCATAGAAGTATGTGGAATTTGGCTCAGTTAAAGGAACATATTACTGGCATTTGCATTTTCCATATTTTCTTAATAAAATAAATCTCTAGTCTAATAAAAGGATGAGAATTAAGGTAGTGTGGCTTTGTGGCTTCGGTAAGAAGAGGTTGTTATATACACGCACACCTTGACTCCCCAGTGTGTGCAAGGCTAAATGGGCCACCTCTTCAGGCAGGTTAAGACCTTGACAGCTATTTTGGTGGTTGAGATCAGATTTAAACCCATAATTCAAATGCACATGCAAAAACATGAACCTAAACTGTGTCTGCAAGAGAGCTTGTCCCCCTCACCATATCGATATTGTGGCTTTTCGTCTCTCTGAGGGTATAGAAACTCTGAAAACGGGAAGCACATCAATCTCTATGAATGCATTATACAAGCCAGATTCCTGTTATCTTTAATAAGGGATTATTTTTGTTAGCCAGGCAGTAGAGTTATCGGTTAGAAAAATTGAAGTATTTTCCTCTGGTGGGTCCCAGAACACCACCCTCCAGGAACAGCTCCCCCCTCCTCCAAGCTCCATCCCCGAGATCGTCCTCCTCTGTGCATACACTTTTCATGGGTGAGGAAGATTTTGTTGAGTTTTTGGGTAATGGATCCTCTATGCTCACTTGCTCTCTGTTTGGATTGTGAAGGAGCCTTTCTAGCAAAGCAGTATTCAGTGGTGGTCTCCAGGAAAAGGCATTTCTTGCATTAAAAACAATAAAAGGCCCAATGTTTTACAGACAGATGTCCATCAACAGCTGGCGCTGGAGTGGGAAGAGAACACCGGATCTTCTCCATCGTCACAGTGCTGGGGCTCTGCATAGCCACTTGTTTATTTAACAAGCTACATTATTAAACTGGACCTTGGGTTGTGAGTGGAAGCTCAACCCCTTGAAAAGCCACAGAGACGCTTTGATCGTTTATAAAGACCTACTTGAGAGACCGTGCAGTTCACCAGGGCTGCAAGGAAGGAAAAGGGCAGAGTCTGTATTTCACCAGCTTTCACTAACCTGGCCCATTGGCTCAGCTTGTCTTTGACTCGGATGTCTTTGGACTTCATCTCATTTGCAAACTTAGCCACACCAGAATCATGTAGTTGGGGCAGCATGGTCTGCAGGCACCCAGATGGGTAGAGGCCTCTGGCCCTGTCCCAAACCAAGCACTCTACTGCAGGCATTGCTTTGTGCAAAGATGGCTTCTTACTTCTTACTTTGAGCCCTTCTCTATCCCAGTGTTCCCTCCCCAGCCAGGCACTGGTTCAAGCTATCCCAGAGCCCAGAAAGCCTCTTGGGGCTCTCAGCATATGGGTGAGCCCTCAGCAGAGCTGCCTCCTGACACCAGGTACCTGGGCTTGGGCAGCCAGGTGCCACAAATACGCCAGTCCTCTGCAGACAGAGCTGCCCCCTGACTTCATCACAGCAGCTGTTTCCCAGGATATGGCAACACTTCAAGCTAGGAAGGGAACATTTTATCCGGCTGAGACTGGCCAGCAGTTTAAATGGGGAAATGTAATTACCCACACTTAGATTTGGCCTTGAGATGACATCTGATGTCTCTGTTTGTGGTGAGCACCCATCATGCTCTGTATCAGCTCTCCTTCACCAGGACATCTCCCCTGCCCGTAGGAGGAAGTGCAAGCACTTGAGATGAAGAGTCCTGTATCCAAAGATGCCCTGATAATTCAAGACAGAAGTTAAACTAAGACTTTCAGAAATACACTGAAAATCTGTCAGTGCCCCAGGTTGTATCTATTCTCCCATCTTCTGCAGAGACGGACTCATAGGGAAAGCACCATAGGGGCTGCAGAGGGACCTGCAAAACCATCATGAGGCACCTCAGTTTGAGCCCCAAATAACTCCCACAAACCCTTGTTTTCTTCAGTCACAGCTACAACTGGTTTTGCTTGGGCATTTGTCCTCTGGATTTCCCTTGATTAGAAAGGTCTCTAAGTAAAGCTGGGGTCAGCTGAGCAGCTCTTTGTTGTGCCCTCCCTGCCAGACCTCTGCTTGCAGGGGCGCAGCACGTTGCTCTGGAGGCAAGGCAGGATCTGCCCCCAAAACTGCTAAGCTTTTCTTACTGGATATGGCAGTAAAAACAAGGCCCTTGCCTATGTTCTGTATATGATGGAGGTCAAATTTGTCTTGACCAGCCCCCTTCTGACCCTGTGAATACCTGCCAGATGCCTGCCAAACTTGCTAAGCCAAAAACCCTCTCTCGGCACCAGCAGCACCCGGCCCAGCCTGCCTCCCTTGCCAGGGCAGGCTGTTCCCCTGGGAATCTGACAGTTTGACTTGACAGCATCAGTTTGGACATCTGCTAAAGCCTCTCTCTGTCCACAAATTTGGGGAAGGCAGGCTGGTGCCCAGGCTGACATGGGGGCCCAGAGGCAGCACTAGGGGTGGTAACCATGCGCCTTGGACAAAAGATTTTGCAAGGAGGCAGATTTTTAGTAAAGGAACCCGAAGCTGACTCAGGCCAAAGGGGAGATTTGTACAAGCCTTTGGGCATGGAGTAACTACAGCAGAGCTGCCCTGTGCCAAGATCTCCCTCTGTGCACAACAAGAGCGAGTGCTGCACTGAAAGTTGAGTGTGTTTTCCTGCCTCCACGCATCCTCAGAGCTGCTTGTATCCTCTGGCACCTTGGACCAGACAAAACTCTTGTAGGTTTGTTAGAGCATGAAATAAGGTGGAAACTGCTAAAACCTGGCATTGAAACAGAAGCTCTCAGCACAGCAACACCAACAAAAGCAGTTTCTGTGGCTTATTTTGCAACAGCTGCATACTTTCATTGTTTCAAAGAGATTTTACATTTGATTTCTTTTTTTCTATTGAGCCAGTTTATTCTTTGTCCATGTTTTCGAGAAGTCTAAAATCAATACGGCACAGCCCAGCCGCCAGGATGAAAATGTGATATTCCCAAAGCTGTTATGTAGTCCTGGGTATTTTGGACTCTACTCCTGACACAAGTAACAAAAACAAACACTTGGAACAGATACGTAATCTTAACTAGAATCCAGTCTAAGTTTTAGGATCCTAAACAACATAATCATCATTTATAGTTGACCAACTTGTGTTTCAAGTGAAACGTAGAAGTTTCTGTTGTGTGTTCACCAAGGTGGTCATTTCAATTTGGCCACAATTATGTTTCTGCTAATGAAAGCAAATGGGAAATAAGAAATTCAGACTCCAACAGTGCACCAAGGCAGAATAATTCAGCATTGGATACAAAGGTTGTGTGTACTCACTCTGAGCCCAAAATTAATCCTATTCCATATATCGGCTACTGCACTGGAAAGGCTGCACAAGACAACTCTCTTTATTGGATTAACTGTGAATGAAGAGCCACTAACAGCCCCATTCTTGGGAATTTTTATTATTCAGCACTAGACCTGTGCTGCACTTTCTTACAGTTCCATACTTCACTTTCTGTAGTTATAATTTTGATGAACAGCTGTTAGAATATATTTGGTCTCTTGAGCAGCAGGCACTCAGCACTGTTTCACCTCCCATAGGTTTCTTCTACTGGTGGCTGGGACTTGGAGAGCTGCTCAGAAACAGTAGGACAATTAAAAGGATGTGCTGCAGCACCAAGCAAGAGCCTTGCAAGGAAAAGAGCTTCCAAGTCAGAAAAGGCTGAGAAGACATGAGATCTGGCTCCACCATCACATAGGTTAGCTCACTGCTGGAGCTGCTTTTCACACTTTCCAGCTGCTAGCACCTGGAGGTGCACTTCGAAGGGACCCTGAAGAAATGCACACTACTTGGCTGGTGATTCCAGAACTGGCTTAACAGCATAAATCCCACTGAGAGGTAGTGAGACTTGGGATGGTATTTTCAAAACACTGCAAGGATTCTGACAGGCTGCATCACATCTTCAGAAGTGTGTAAGTGTTCCTATTTAATTCAGCTAGTGCCTGGCGAAACTAATAAACCAGTCAGGAGGTCAGGACCAGTATTGCTCTGCTTTATTCGTCTTTACTGGTCTTGGTTCTCTCTCTTCATCCCTGACCTGTGTCTGGATACCTTCAGATGGCAAACTTGTGGGTATTCAGTACACATGCACTTAAGTACTTTCTCACCTTTGAAGATGGGGCTTCATCTCCTAAATCACCACAGTCCTGTTGGGAAGTAACCCATCACTTTACTGAGCCCATGCATCTACACACAGCAGAGCCCATGCATCTACATGGAAATCACTGACTCCTAATAGCTCATCATCTTCCATCAGCTGTCCCACATCATAAGAAAATTATTTATCATCATTTCTGCTATAAAGCATTTAATATCAGAGACACATGGATCTATGTAAGTTTATCACCACATACTCTCTACATACAGTTTTCTCTCCTATCTCAAGAGATCTTGCTGTAGCTCAAGAAACCCGAGCTCAGAGAGCCCTGCCGTGTTCATCCCTGCTCTGAGGCAGGTTTGTGGCTTTCCCCAGGGGCTGAGCTGTTAATGGGGAAACCTCCTGGGCTTGGCCTCCCGGCAGACTCACATTTCCATCAGCAGACACAGGCTGCTGCCGACTCCCCAAAGCTTCAGGCAGTTTCTGTGTGCTGCTCAGCTCTCACATAGCAGAGTGATGCCACAAAGGGGTGCTAAAACTTCTTCTATAAAACATCTTGCAAACACTATTGTTCAGCTATGGGAAGCTGCCCTTCTGTCTAGAGGGCAGATCCAGGAAAGCCCCTCTGGGGAGACTGCCACCCAGGAAAGTAGAAATAAGATGATTAGTGGGAAGGACAGGGGTGAAATGGGCTTAAAAGGGATGAAAGGGAATTTTCTGATTATAGAGAGATACAGTCTTTTTTTAAAGCAATCCACACTGTCTCCAACTTGCTGTTCTCATGAAGCCACTGTTACCTGATGGGTTAGAAGTCTCCTTAGTCTGTCAGACCACTTGCTGAACAAATGCAGGTCTTCTGCAGCTATTTCAGAGGACAATCTCAAGCCAGACAGAGGATTTTTTTATCTTAAAGCATTAATAATCCAATAGCAAGTGCTGTCTGGTTGTGAATAAGCCAGCATACAGTATTGCATATGCACTATGTAGAATTCATTTCACTGTAATGTGGCTCAGAAATATTTTAGCTGGATCCCTTACTGTATAGGGCTGTATACTTCATTATCTTAAAGGGTGAATTCATCTCATCATGTTGCACACCATGATGCTCCTGCTTGCTGCCAAGGAAGGACCAATGTGTTTTCCCAGCATCAAGGAGCAACAGCACAGGGTCCCAGCCTCTGGCCTTTCTGGGAGATGAGCTGGCCCTGGAGGCCGCTCAGCAGCTGACCACTGCTCCAGCAGTAACGCAAGCCCTGGCAGTGGCTACAGTCATAGACAAATAGTAATAAATAAGCAGCAAAGCACTGTGACTTGACAAGCCTTGGGCATCCCCAGGGATTTGTAATGGGATATGGAGGTTTTCACCTCCTGGTCTCTGGTTCATATTTCAAATCCAGCCCTGGTCCGAAATGACCAAAGGTCATTGCCAGGCTCAGTTGCCTGTTTGAAGATGTAAATGGCCTCATTTCTCTAATT
>JAVHNF010065444.1:16103-26714 GCA_034783455.1 Micropsitta finschii
TCAAACAGTCCAATTCACCTACCCAGTAACTCCCAGTGAGCAGCTCTGCACTGCTGGCTCCCCTAACAAAAGCCATTCCATGACCGAACTTGGCTGACACAAGGCATAAGCAAGCACACAGCCCACTTGAGTGGCCAGAGAACAGTTGGAGGATTTTTCCCTCCCTCTCTGATCATGCCAATGGTAAAACTGAAGATTGGTTTTGGCTCAGGTCCACCCTGTGTAAGACAGAATGATCACCTGGTATTTACCTCAAAATCATCTTCTCTTTCATACACAAACTGCTGTAGATTAAAGACAGCGTCATGCGGCAAGGAAAGCTCCTGGCTAAGCCTCAGCCACACAAAGATCTCTGTGGGAATATTGACAAGATTGACTTCTCCTGCCTGTTTAAACCAAGTGTCAAAAAATATTTATGCAAGCTTTTTTCCACCTTATCTGTCCTCACTCTTTAATCCTGCTGCAGTTGGAAAAGCAACTCAAGACAAGTCTACAAGCAACCCTGGTCCAGGGGAAATATTTACACTCTGCTCAGGTTCAGGTATCCCCAGGGCTGGGAAAGGGAACTCCTGGAACAGGCAGCTTCAGTCTCACAGCCCTGTTAGAGCTCCTTCACGCCTGCAGCACCAGTGGGAGTGTGGCAGGGAAGTGCTTGGCTGCCCCCTGCTCCACTCCAGCTTGGTCTCTTTGATCTCTACTTTGCCATCCATCCCACAGCAAAGCCAGTCTGAGTGACTGCACGTTGCTGTGCGCTGTATTTAATGTCAAATCTGAAGTTCAGGGGCTTTCCTTCCCATGTATCAGGAGTGGGTGGGTGCCTAAAGACAGGGGTTGATCTTTACTTGTTAATCCAAGGAGCAAATTCTGCCCACACTTCCAACTGAACCACAGAAGCTAAAGTACAAATCAACGGCCTCCCTTGCAGGTGTATAGAGTCTCCCTGGCACATCAGCTATCCAACTGATGGAAAACCTGCAATTACATCTGAAGGCTTGATCCATCAGTGCTGAAAATTCTCTGGAATAATGAATTGGAGATGGCACACAGTTGGGTTTATGTGTAAAAATACCTGAGTAAGGCAGCCTCAAAATGAAGCTTCTCTTTCTTCCTTAGGACAGTTCAGACAGAGGTGACAAGAGGAATCCCTGGAGTCAAGAGGAAAAATCTTATCAGGATGTTTTCTATACCCCAGCTAGGCCACTTCCCCTTCCAGACACATAGAAATGTCTTAGCTTCCAAATGCTTTTTGCCTCTTTTTGTCTTCTTCTCTTACTACTTCACCTTCTATCACTGTTCCTTATCTCTTCCCATCACAGTGTATATTCCTCTGCCTTGCTACCAACAGCAACAGTGTTCAATACTCTTATACCCAGAAAACTGCCACAGACACACACACATACACAACAATTCACATGCCATTTGCATACTACAGCAATATATTCTGTGGAATCTGATAGAAGCTCATAACTCCTGCCATAATATTTACCGTTTCTGCTGTTTCTCTTGCTCATCACTCATTTAAACTCTCACTTCTTTAAGGCACATGTAGACTGGCTCCCAAAATGGAACACTGTTCTCATGGGGTCTTTCAACCAGAAGGGAGCTATGAAATAATCCCACAGTGTTACCTTTCGGCAGCCAGACACCCTAAATCAGCCACCTTTCTGGCTCTTTGACAAGAAGGAAACAAGAGCATCTGATTACACAGAGATGTCAGAGAGCATGTTACTAGAGCAACAGTGTCCCAAGTCACTCTCTAGCTGCTATCAGCACAGTAACCCCAAGAGACAGCAGCAGGCTTGGGGGATAAAGCTGAGCATCCACCACTCATCAGGTGAGTGACGAGACAGTGATGTGTGTACCCAACGTTGCTGAAATCCCAGACTTCCCATGGGAATGAGAACAGAAGGTCTGACACACATCTGTATGTGAGCAGTTAACTGCAGAGCTGCCTTCCCCAGACAACATGCCATGAAGCAAATGAAAGAGGACAAAGCCAATGAATGGCACAGGACAGAAAGCAGCCTTGTGCTCTCCCCCTGTGATAAAGGAGTACAACAAACCTGCAAGGTGCAGCTTCTTGTAGGGAATGGGCCTGGATAAAGTAAGACTGACTGCACCACCGCCCCAAAAAGCATTTTATTAGAACAAAGGACCTCAATCTTCTCAAGTAACCTCCCAAAAATCTTAGCAAACGAGTACAAGAATCCCACTAGCATGCCTTATTTTTTTTTTTCATTTAAAATGCATCTTTAATTCCAAATAATCTTTAATCTCATATCTACTTGAATCCCAGAATATAAACATGATAGCAAATTGATCCTGCCCTTGCTAATTAGCTCTTAGAGGAAAGTGTGTTTGAACCCTTGTTTTCTAGTGCAAGTGGATTCAAATATGTAAACTCAGTTTGGAGAGACATGAGTTAAGTCCAGCTCATTACGATATCAAGTGATTTACATTTTATCTACTTGACTGAAAGCCATGTATTGGCCCAGGTTCACATGCTTTGCTACATAGGTCTGTAATTTAGTTCAGATCCAGTGAAGCCTGAAGTCTGGAGAGCCAACATCAAGGTTTTCACAACTCATATTTTCCCTGAAATTAAATTCAGACTAGATCTTGAAATGGTTACGTTTAATGTCTGATCTTGAAAGAGTAAGGCTGATGTCATCCCAGAACTGACATTAGGTTTAATGCTGCTTGGTAACCAGCAAATATAAAGAAACAGGGCGCATCCAATGTTGTACAAGATGAGTTAAGCAGAGGAGCCTCAAGTTTTGCATTGCTGCTGCTATACCATGAGTGAAGCATCTTCAAAACTTTTATTCCATAAATACTTTTCATGGCCAACTTAATATATGACTTAAGACTGCAAATTAACTTAGCCACAAAGCATCACCAAGATGTGTCTTCATTTACAAAGCACCACAGGCCAAACCAGAGGTCTTTGGATTATAGAGAAAAAAAATAGATGCTCTTTTCCTCTTGGAGCTTTTACTTGTGAAGACTGTGGCTACTGAACACTTTCACATCTTTTTCCAGCCCAAAGAGCAGAGCAGGGAGGGGGTGCCTGTAATACACTCACCCATTACTCCCATCACTCACACCATGCTGTGCTGCACCACTCTGCTTAGTTTGGACTGGCCCTTTGGCTGCAGACACCAAAGCTTCTTGCCTGGCAGTAATGGACCAGTCATTTAAGACACTGTTCATAGCAATGTTTATTGTTGTTGTTTGATTCTGGTATTTTTAGGAAGAGGCAATCCTGCAGATTTGCATCTCATTTCCCAGAATGCCCTAGGGCTTTTCCAGCAGTTGGAATCTTGCAGGATAAACATCTTCCCCTGATTGTAATTGCATTATTAAATATGATTGCTCTCCTCTTCCTTGAAAATGTTTTAAAGGCAGCAACAAAGAACACTGCAAGAAAGCATCCTGTTGACAGCATAGAGAATCGCACACCAGAGACAAACAGGAGTATTCCACCTTTAACTTCCACATGCAAAAAAGACTCTTCTAAGCCAGGGAGTCCCACAACACCAGACAAAAGCTTACTTTTCTAAATAACCGTAAGAATCCTTCAGCTACCAAAATTGAGGCCACCACAAATAACTGTCTCCATTACAAAACGTATTGCAATAACTCCAAGAAATCCCATCAAAGATCAGGCTTCTGTTCCTGTAAATCCTATAGACACAAATAACCATAATCACATAGAAGTCACCCAGGGTAACTGCAGCAAGTGAAGGGGAGGCTACAGGGGAGACTAATATGATTCTGACCAGCACGAATGTGCTCCTCATTTCTGAAGTTACACTAAAGAGCTTCTTACACCTAACGCACAGCAATTGACTCCATCCCTGCACACTCCAGTGATTTGGCTGGTTAAATTCCTTTTCCTCTAGAAAGTTCCTATTCTCTACAGTGTCTGGCTGCATCTTTTACTGTACACTCCATATTTATATTGACATTTCATGACTATTTACACTTACACATACCCATATATACACACAACACATACACATTCAGAACACACCACACACAAATATTGTGCTTAGTATGTGCATGTGTTTTTCTATATAACATTCAGATAATTCCCCACAGAAACCCAGCTGGGTTGGGGGTAGGTGGAGAAGAAGGTGCCATAGCAAACTGCATACTTTAAGTAGCCGTTAAACTGCTTGAGACCACTTTGCTGCTTTCAAGAGCCTCAGCTCAAGTGTTTTCACTAGGCTTTCCACGTCTAACAGCCTCGTGGCATGGGAATCAGTAATGCTTTGTCAGTGTATGCTTAAAAAAATAAGTTTAACATCTCGAAAGCAAGGCCTGCTATACAACAGATGGTCTAACCTCTTGAATGTCAAATCCTTCTATGGCAGGCAGCCCAATTAAAGTGACATTTTTAGCAGCATGCTTCTCTCCACTGTGCCCTTCCTCCCACTTTAGCCTCAATGTCCCAAGGGGTAATTGCTCACCACACAATTACAAACACCAGTTTACTCTTGTTCTTTCTCCCCAGTCTAATTTGGAAGAAACTATGACGATGGTTAATCTAACTCCTGGGTCTCAATGAAGAAAACTGTTTAAAAAGAGAAGACCTTAAAGCAAACACGAAAATCTTCAGCTAACCAGCACGCCTCCTGAGCTCCTGATTAGGATCATTTCCTTTTAGCCTCTTCAGCTACAGCAAAGGTCTTTGTCATTCATCTTGTCTTTCCAAAATAAAGAAAAGAAAACAGACATGGCTAATAAATAGGAGAGAAAGAAAGAAAAAAATAGAAGGGAAAAAAGAACTAGAAGCCATTGTATTCTAGAGGCTTGCTATCAACTGAGTAGGATGTGCTTCAGTGTAAAAGAGGTGCCTTGGACTCTCCTAACCTATAAAAAAAGACAGTCCCCACGAAATCCACCAGCAGTACCACTTCTTGGGACCAGAAGCAGCTGCAGCCAGCTGCAGTGTGAGTAGCAGGTAATCAGTAAGCTGCTACCCTGAGGTGGGCCAGCCAGGAGTCAGTACTGACACAGGAGATACGGGATCATCTGGACTGGGTGCAGGGGACATGGGCCTGCAGGAGCAGGGACACCTTCCCCTAGACCAGGTTGCTCCAAGCCCCATCCAACCTGGCTTTGAACGCTGCCAGAGATGGAGTACCTCCAATTCCTCCTCCAGCCTCCAGACATGGATGATGTGGAGGTATTTCTATTCCCAATTTACAGAGGGGAAATGGTGGTAGAGAATTTAAGAAATCTGCCCATGAACTCTGCAGCAAGTACTGCAGGCTTGAACTCAATGTGTTCACACTCTCCTAAGTGAGAACACCTACATAACTCCATTCTGGGTCTCTTTGTCAGTAGAGGTTGACAGCGTTAATACTGAAGTGACACAATGGTCAGGCTGATTCTGAACAGACCTGAGACACAGACCAACACATCCTCCCTCCATCCACCATGCAGCAGCCTCAGAAACTACAGTGTTTGCAGGGAACCAGGCTTGAAAAAGCACTGCTAGAAAAGTCAATCAGATACTAACAAAAACCATAATCCTACCCCTCCCCAAGTCCATGTTTCTCAGATGATTTACTGTATAATGATAAAGTGAATCTCACCCTCAGAGACTGCAAGCTGGAAAACAGGGCATTACACATGCGACAGCTCCTTTGATGCTACTTCAGAACGAAGGGGCTGTTTTCTCCCTGCTGCTCAGAGCAAACATTGGCAGCATTGGCAGATTCTCAAGACATCACTTCATTCCACAGGGCTGCAGGACGCAGCAATGCAACATTAGAATGGATAATAAAAATGGCTGATTACATTGAACTGGCTTGCAACCTATACTCCAGCAAGGATCTGAGTGATGGAAAAGCTTCCTCCTACAAGTCTGTAAAGTTGCTGGGGGTTATACCTGTTACTGAGGCAGAACTATTGTGGGTGGTGGGCCAGTACTGCTTGGAGACTAGGGTAAAATACTGCACTCCTCATGAAATGAGTTTTATTCCCAGCTCAACATCAATTTCATCTACTAGAAAAAAAAAGGAGACTGACCAATTTAGAGTGGATTCTTCATGAAAAGCACAATTTATGACTTCAGGCTTTGCTAGGATCAGTCTTTAGGTTTCCATGTATGTAAAATTACTGTTAAATACTCTGAGGCAGAGTTAGCTGGGAGATTCTTAAGCACTTTGGAAGCCACAGACTCCACTTAAGTGCAACGTTGTTATTGCTCGTTATCAAAGCTGAAGCATTCATTTAATGTGTGGGATAGAGTAAAAAGCAGTGACAGGTGATTGCTGCCTATCGGAAAGATAAAAGGGAAAGGATAACATTTTCTTAAACATAAGGATTAAATAAGCTATACCATCATGCCAGGCATTAGTTATTTTGTGGCCACTTACAGAGCAGGGAAGCTTACTGTGTCTCTATAAACCCTGCATCACAGAAAGCCTGTTTCAATCAGCATTAGATTCTCCAGTTACACTTCATCTCCTAAATAGCTGGCAGGAGTAGGTTTAAAACAAGGCTTTGAAAATGCGTGGGAGTCAACCCACTCCTATACTCATCTTGCTCTGGCCATGTTGATAAGTGTGATGGTATTTAATGTCCTAGCCCTAAGCTTGTGAGCAAACCATACAACTGGAACTCCGTTCTGCAGGTTAAGTCTCCTCTGAAAGCATTCACACTGCTTGAAGCTTTAGTAATATCTAAAACCTTCAACTTCCACAGGAGGATCAAAAGAGAGATGGAAAGAGAATCCAGTCTCCACTACCTGCCCTCCTTTCCTCTAGACAGATGAGCTCCACCCAACACATCTTTTATGAGGGAAGCGGGGAAAAGATGTAGGCTATAATCAGTGGGGGTGAGTGAACGAGTTCTCAGGAGGTTCATCCCTTACAGCTTTCTTGACCTCCATCTGCTTTTGTGAATGGAAGCAGCCCCCCTGAAATAGGCAAAACTGAGTCATAAACCTCAGGAGAAGAGATTTCTCCTGGGAGATCCACCACCTCCACCTACACTGTGAGCCAGACACTGTAGGAACAATTCCCTGTAGGATTCAACAGCTCTTTTCCCTGCTGGAAAGCACAAGTGCAGATGTACAGAAAGGAGTGGGAGGTAGGGAGAGAATGGAAGATGGAGCCCAAACTTTTCCAGCCTTAAAGACAGACGCGTTTTTGTGTTTGGAAGGGGTTTTGTGGGAGAAGGCAGGAAGGAGTCCAATTGCATCCATATTGTTTTGTCCTTCCCCACTTGCTCCATCTCACTGGCAGGTTTGACTGTCAGGACCCACAGTGGTTCTGAGCTCAGTGCCAGCTAATTGTGGTTCTTATATACATACCCCCAGATCTAACTTGACACAATGCTGTGTAATTGGCAGCTCAAGAGAAGGGGGAGAGATGGGCATTGAATGCGAATTACCTCTCACACCTACAGCAGGAAGATCCTCAGAGACAGAGGCTGGAGTCACCAGCAGGGAGTTTGCCCTGTGCCCATGGACACAGTGGCAGGTTTGCAGACAAAATGACAACTTAATTTTCCAGGGCTGCCACTCTTAAAGGTCCTAAGAACAAATATTCTCTGACAGGGGAGATAAGGACAAAATGAAAGCAGGGTAGTAGGCTCAAGCATGGGAAAGGGAGGGTGGCACACTGGAAAGGGTGGTTAACAGCTGAGACTGGAAATGAAAAAGAATCACCAAATTCTCACTCTGCCTCCTCGAAGAAGCTCACCGTATGTCTGTGCTTTTCTGCTGCTTGTCAAATAGGAGAAATCCAAGTGTGACATTTTTTTCTCTTGAATCAATGTTTATTTGATAAGGTCAGTGCCACCTAAAAAGGTTTCAGTCTCAAGTGCTACGAAAAGCCTCTATGCAGCTGCATACAAGCAATGGCAATACATCTGCACCTTCTCCACACTTCCCATCCCTCCTCAGCTTTACTGGAAGCATGACCCAGCCCTGCAGATGGACGCTGTCAGCTATCTGTCACTGCACGAGCACCAATATCCGCCTGCCCAGTTCAGGTGAAGGGGCAGGAAGGGCTCATGCTCACTACTTAGCTAATGGCTACAGCAGTCTGTCTTGAACTGAAGAGTGCAGTTTCTTGTTTACTCAGAAATATTGAAGTGCAAGATTAATCAGCACAGTCCCAGAGTGTGACAGCTCTTTGTTTTGTCCTCAGTCTCCATGTCTTCATATTAAGATCTGGCTCCATCTACTACCCCTTTTCCCATCATGCTTTTAAAGAAACCAGACCATTTTTAATAATCAGATGCAGTATGGGAACGATAAAGATGTGAAAACCTTGAAAACAGCTTTAAGATGAGGTGTAAGCTTAAAAGAGGAGGCTCAAACTCCCCATCCTCTCTAGGGAGAGTGCAGTGATGAGAGACAGCTCTGAACACCAGAGCATCCATGGACCACTTAAGAGGTACCTGGTGTTAGTCTTTTCATGCTGCTTTAAGATACTTGACTCTAAAGCACAGACTAAGCTGTCCTCCAGGCTGCATTACAGAGGACTAATGGAATGATGTGACACTACAACTCTGAATAAATAGTAAGAACATAGTTACTACATAAAGGCCATGATCTCCATGCAAAGCCCCCACTGTCATCAGGAAGAGATCTGCTACAGACCGAGATTTCAGGTCTTCGGTTACACCCGTCAGATCTGTACTGAAATCCTTGGAGATGGTTTGAAGCAATGACTTAGAATCAAGGCTTTAACACAGGCTGCACTGTTCCATCACACACAAGTTACTTTCTGTTTCTTGTTACTCTGGTACTTTTGGGGAGAAGGATTTTGGGGCACTTGAATTTGCCCAACAATGAAATCTGCATCTGAACCTCTGGCTAGGAGGAAAACCCACCCCTAATGACAGTGTAGCACCACATACTTCACCATTATTAATCTTTATTATTTAGAGCCTCCACCCCAAGCTACCACTTGCTTACAAACAGTGCTACCTGACTTGGAAGAACTAATATTCTGAAATGCAAACTCTATAAAATGCAAGAGCAACTACCCCCATTGGCTAGAAAAATAAGTTTAATGTCAAGTTGCTCTGCTGCTAGATGTGGCTCCCACAAGTCTCAGAGGCTGACCCATGCCTCTGACAGAACAAAGCTTACCAGGAAAGCCTGGTGATGAGTGACTTCTCTGATTATGCACCAACTGCTGAACACATCCTGAGCTGGACGGCCAATAAACTACACCATGAGCATATACTGCTCTGGGTGGACTCAACTGTTTGGTTTAGGAATAATCAATCAAGAGCAAGATGCAATGTGATGAAGCCTTTGATATATACCAGATGAACATTTAAAGAAAAGAAATGAAGAGACAAGAATCTCTGCCCCTGCATTCCACAAAGACTTCTCATAAACTGGTTATTTTTGCTCAATTCTGACAATGAGAAAAGCCCTTCTCCTCCTTATGTAAGCAGAATGAAAAATATTTAGTCCCCAATGAGATTTTACAGTCATATTCAACTTCTTAGAATCCCAGAGGATACATTAACCCACACATTGCAGTTCGGCTCTCTACAGGGTTTCCATAAATGCTCCAGCCAATCCAGTGAAGCTTCCGTCAGTCTTAAAGAAGCAGAACTTCTGATAGGTCAACCCCTGATAGCTCAGTCCCTGATTTCTGATACTTGGGAGGATATTCCCAACAAAATAAAGCTAAAAAATAAGGGAACAAAACCGTCACTACGCACCTCCCTGCAGCTGTTTGTACACCATTCTCTCACGCAATTTCGGCAGCAACTGGACAGCAGAGAAGACTTTGGCAGGGAACAGACCCGCGAGAGGCCACGCCAAGCGATGGTGCCTACACCCTCTCGGCTGCACAAACTTGACTTTCTACGTTGTTAAACCATTTCCTTAAGGAGACACACTCATTCACAAAGAGGAAGAAACCAAAAGCCACCTCTGTCTCAAGAAAGGCAATGTCTGCTTCAGTACCACTCCATGCTCAGGTACCTGGTGGTGAGGAGGAGGAGGAGAAAGTAAAGAACACCACAAGTTGTCAAACATTACTGCAAAATACAGTCCCGCATGTGTTCATAACCCAAGCTGCACAAAAAACTCCATGGAGTAGATAAAGGTTATGGTAACTGGTTTACAGACAGAACTAGCACAGTGAGACTGAGTGTTTTCTCTCATGTCACACAGGAAGCCTGTGGTGAAGGAGAGCACTGAGCGCATCTGGCTAACATCAGCTAGAGAGGTCAGGATGAAGAAGGTAATGAGATGCCTCCATGCCAGAAGCTGTTTTATGAAGCAAACATCACATGAAGTTGGAAAAAATCACTGCAGTGAATCACACTCAGTGCTCAGGCACACGCTCATGTTACAACCACAAGCACATTTTTAATTAGAAAAATTATCTAATTGAGATGCATCCAAAACTGCCTCCAATATGACATAAGCAACAATATACGTAGGTAAGAAAGTATGTTGGTTATGAAGGCGTGTGAATTTGTGTGCTTGAGGAAAGGAGTGAAGGTAAGTTGTCCCACTTGCTCTCTGCCAAGTTCAGCAGTAACACTGAATGCATTTATTAAACACAATCAAATTTTACAAGGCACCACAGTGATAACTCTGCTGTAGTGGCAGTG
>JAVHNF010065448.1:27554-42646 GCA_034783455.1 Micropsitta finschii
CAACCCCTGCTCCAGGGCAGTGAGCCAGAGGGAGGGTCCCATTCCCTCTGCCCTTTCTTCTCCCTTGAGCCCCTGCTGTTCTTATCACTCCCCAGCAGTCACAGTGCTGCAGCTCAGAGCTGACACGACTGATAAACACTTCCCAGTGTTTTACTGTAGCCAAAATTAATTAAAGCAAGTTTTTGAAGAGCAGCTTTTTTCCCCATAAATTAAATGCATTGAAAGACTAATCATATAATCAGAACTCAATAGCACACTTAAGAACAGCCTTTAGGGGAAAAGACTTAATGCAGTCTCTAGTAGAGCAGATGTGTTACTTCCGCATAGGAGAGTACGTTCTGTTGTAGGCAAAGGATTTGAAAGGCCTGCCTGGGCTTTGCAGTCTCTGGGCTGGATGTGCACTCACACAATATTATTTACCAGCAGCTTTTAGACAAAGGTGTTTGTTGTTTGGTTGGGTTTTAATGCCTCAAAATGTCTGGGAGAAAACAGGAGTTGGTGCTGCTGAGACTTGCCTTATACAGCACGGAACACTTGGAGCTGTGCACACCAAGGTTTTTCACTGTACTTCTGTTTTGGTCCAGTTTTACACAGGTTAAGAGAAACCAGGCCATCATTCCAGGGAGTTCTGCTGTAACCCAGCAATGACTGATTTTTAAGGTTGGGGCAATTTCCTGTGTAACATGGAGCATAGATCCCAGGAAATCCTGCAGTGAGAGAGCTGGTTATCCTTCCCACTTCATCTAGGAAAGCCGCTGGGCAGTCAGATACACCACAGCATGCACCAGTGGGATCTCACCAGTCTCCAGATGTGCTGACATTGCTCTTTAAAGCAAGGGTGGGAGAAAGCACAGGTCTGCTCTGTCTTGTTAGCAGCAAGACTGAGAGCTGGGCTCACTGCTGGGGGTGCCACAGAGCTGAGGTGCACATGCTCACCATTACCAGTACTTTCCTGTGACTGATTCTACCCCATTCACCACCTTCATCTCTTCCCTGCTTACAGTTGCCAGTGAAGGAAATGCCATGTGGACTCCTGCTCCCACCATCACACCAACCTTGTGCTTGAAGCCCTTCCATACTGGAAACCAGTGGATCCCTCAGCTCCACACCACCCTGGAAGGGTTCTCCAGCACCAAATCAATCCCACCACTGCAGCCTGCAGGGTCAGGCATCAGGACGTGAGCAGGGCAACCTGGAACAAAAGAACTTCTTGATCATAAGGATGTTCACAGGTTCCTCTGAGCATCAAAAGCAACCGGACCCCAAATGTGCTACCCAAGTGAGTGACTGTAGATTGTGTATATGGTTTTAGTTGTAGCCAACAAAGTCCACATCGTTTATATGGCAACTTACGTCCTACTGAATGCTGCTGTTGTGTCAGCACCCAGAGACTGCACTAGTTGGGGACCTATTCTGTACATCACCTGTTCTTGAACACTGAAGGCTCAATTCAGATTATTATTTTTTATTTAAATATGTCATAAGATGCTTTATCTCTGCTGAAGACATTAGATGACAGATATATATATATATAGATATATTTAGATAAAGTTTTTATTTAAACATTGAAAATCTGGTGCTGCTTGTGCAACCATACCAGACATGAATAACGTCCACAACTCTCCTCATCTCAGTGCCCTGGGATAAGGCCCTGCAAGGGCACCACAGGAAGATTTCCAGTGGGTGACTTACCTGTCACCCAAGGCTGAGCAATGGGACAGAGGAGAGCGTTTCATTGCACTGGGTGTGCTGGTGGTTGTTACAGAAAGGCCCAGAAGAACTTTGGACTGAAACACACAGGGGCTCTAGAGTTTGCTCAATATGCTAAATTCAGCCTCACCCAGGGACGTTCACAGGTTCTGAAAGTACCAAAATCCACCTGGCTGAATTGCTTTATCTAGGGCCTGGTAGTGCAATACTGCTGTGCCAGTGACACCCTGCTTTGTTTACGTGCATATCATACTACGTGTATTGTTCATGCTAATACTCCACCACAAACAGTGCTTAGGCTCAATGCATGCCCAACACCAGGCACAGTCCCAGGCTACTCTTACTGCAGGGTCACTTTTATCCTTATGAAGATGCAGTTGAGATCTTTAGTAGACAAGGTCAGTGTCTGAACTGTGCGAGTCTCAAATGCAGAAGCGCATATCTGTAAGTCAAAGTGCCATTTCACTGCAGTCTTGTTTCCTGCATTTGGCCTCCACAAGCCAAATTTATGCTGTGTCAGGCTGATGCTGGGAAAGGCAGGTGAGCACAGGCCCTGGAGCAGGAGCCAGGCTTCCAGAGAAAGGGCACTGATTCAGGGAATTTCCCAATCCCTTTGTTTCGTTTAGATGTCTCCCACAGGTTAGGTACTCCCCTTAGCACACAGCTCGAGTAGGTAGCAGATAAATCAGCAAAGGAAATGCCAGACTCAGAGTGGATGTGAGTTCAGACTGGAAGCTTGTTCAGAGACACAGGAAGGTACTGTCAGTACATCTGGGGTTTATCTCCTACTCACTTCCAGGATGTGCTAGGTCCTGTCGCACAGCACTGTAGTAGAGATGATTGGTAACTCCAGGTATCACCAAACTGGTTAATACTCACCACAGGGCCAGCCTCTGCCCAGATGGGTCCTGGGGGTGACTCCTGTTAACGTGAGCCCTTCCTCCTCCTCAGACTCCAATGGACTCTTCTGCAAAGGATGCTCTGTCACCTAAAGTATCTGAACAAGAGCTTTAGGATTTGGCTAAACAACCAGAGCCAAACATTTTCCTCGAGTGCCTGGGCATCCTCTGGAGAACAGCAAGCGGGTGCTAGAAATAATAAAGCAAAGCCAATTCACAACAATGCTTCATTTCCCACCTCATGCCAGTATTTACATTCCTAGGGGAAACACTCTGCAGTCTGGGAGCCAAACTCTTGGCTTTAAAGGCACATGAAGTTCTTATTCCCATTAAGAAATTCTTTGCTAAGCCGTTTAAAAAGAAACAAAAAGCAGCCCAACAATCAGTCATTTCATCTCAGAGACCAAAGAGGATAAGCCACATTTCCTACATTGTTTTTCCAATGGGCTCTCTCCATTGTAGCATTTACTGTCAACAAAATGGAGCATTCCTGCTAAAGTTCAGGGCTTAGGAATTGCCTTTAACCTTAATTCTCAGGCGTCAACAATGGAAAGGGAACTGAAGTGTTGTGTACTTTCACTAGCTTGCTTTGTTGGAAACAAGCCCCAGCCCTCATCAGAGAGGCACAGGCTGTGACTGGAGGCTGGCTTCAGCTCCTGTGCATATGAAGGAAAATGCTGTGGCTTTGTTTTTACCAAGGGAAGAGAAGGGAGCAAGCCAGGGAGTGAGAAGTGAGTCCTACCTGCAGCAGTCCCACACCAAGGGATCCCTGAATCCCGTGTGTTCCAGGCTGAGAGAGGGAAGCCAAAGCAGCAGCTATGACAGCTCAGAGAGGAGTAACAGAATGGAAACTTGGGCTTTCCACCTCCTGCGGATGCTGCTGCTCCTTTACGCTTTGATGACCCACATCTGAATGGCCAAGAGCTGCAGGGCTGCATTTCTTGGTTTAGCTGTGAAGGATTGTTTAGTTAGTGCTTCTGTATTCAGTCTGTTAAAGAGAAACCAGTTCACTTAGATCAGGGGTCTAAACTATACCTGTATGCTACAGTATTGTATTATAGCGGTGCTGAACTCAGGACTTAGCAAGCAATGCTGTGCTGGTTTCCTCTGTGACTCCATGTTAGGCAGGTAGTGATGTAGCCAGGCTTGGAAGCTGCCGGGGCTATTTGGTTGTTGACCCTCTGGAGCAGTGGAACAATTTCTGTTATAGACATAGGAAGTATTTCTGGAGTGAGAAGTCTGGACTGACTGTTTATTTCTTATATCCACACTAAATAAGAACCCCCATTAAAATCAGCATTTCTGGGTTTATAAAGGCTGTTAATAAGAAAAGAGAATAAGTTTTTAATAAAGAATCCACATATTTTAGTGTCCATTACACTGAATGGGGCAGGATTCCAGCCTGTCACTTAAGTAAGTCATCATTCATGTCCTCAAGGTTATGTTCCAATATGAGGTGGTTCCAAACTTCAACACAAAATTAAATAGTCCCAATAAGGCCATAAATACCTTTAAAACCACTGCTCCCTTGCACACAGAATCACTTTGTGTGAGTATCTGGAAATTAGAGTATGCGAAGAAGAACCCCTGAATTCATTTGCAAACATAAGGGAGAACACTACCAGAGGGGCACTGCTCGTGCCCTCCCCTCCCACCCCACAGACATCTCCTCAGAACAGGAGCCCAAGCAAGGGGAAAAGTGTCCAGGGTTTGCCTGTCACTGCTGGGTCCTGACCCTGCTCTGTGTCTCTTCCACACCTCTGCCCAAGGCTGACTGTGTCCCATGGCTCTCCACAAGCACAGGCTCCTTCCAAGTCTCCCTGTGCTCTACGGGACTGACAATGTCAGATGCAGCCTTCCTACATCTATTAGGACCATGCAGGGTGGCCAGAGTGCACCAGGGAGGGTCCAGGTGCCCCTCAGCTCATTGTGAGGCCTTTTTCATTCCACTCCACTCCATAAAGGTATCCTTTTAATCAAGCATTAAGTCCCTCCGCAGCTCATACTGCATCTGCACCATGCACCCACTACAGAAGCAATTAGGTGGCTTGTACACAGTGAGAGAAACAGAGGTAATGGGAACTGCACAGAGAGGCAAGAAAATGACCCAAAAACCATCAAGCTGCCAACCCAAATAACAGCAGTGGGAGGCTCCTGCTGCCATCATCACAGCAGAACCTGGGTGAGCCCCAGAGCCTCTCCCCCTTTTACAGACCAGCCAGGAGAGAGCCTCAGGGTGACAACTAAACCCTGGAAATGAATGGCTGTACTCTGACAACACAGTTCCCCTCTACACCCTCTGTCCTAATTGTGCTCTTCTCCATTTGCTTTATTGTTTGGCAACCAGCACTTAAAATCACTTTTACTACGTGATGTACGGGAGTATTAGTATATGTTCTTGTTATACAAGGAAGGAGTATAAAATAGTTTTCTGATTTCTTTCAGAAGCAAATGACTATTTTATTTTTTAAGAGCAACTGATTGTGAATCTCAGAGTATAAAAAAAAATAAAAAATAAGCCAAATATATACCTTTATGTAAATTAAGAAATAAAAGTATTTAAAACATACCTTTTCTGGCTCCTTTTCTTGTGGCATCCCTTGCTCTGGCTGTGCTTTCCTGTGGCTGCTGACTGGACAAGGTTCCAGTGTAGATGGCAGTGAGCCTGCTTGGAGTTCCTTTAAACCATAACCCAGAGGGAGCATAGGAGGAGGATGACAGCTGCCTTTTCCCTTGGAGCTGCCTGTATCCAGCCTGGGATCAGCATAGGGAGAAGGCAGGCACTGGTGGGCACAACAGCAGGGTCCTGCTCCGTCCCTGTCTAGAATCCACCAGCAACACACCAATCTGACTGATGGAAATGGCTGCTACAGTGGTAGCTGTGAGCTGGGTGTCAGGAATAGAGGCAGGAAGCATCCCAGGAAACTCCCAAGTGGTAGCCATGGCAGGCACCAGGGCTGCCCTCCTCATGGGGGTCCTGCACCAGCCATGTGCTAGCTTCAC
Source organism: Micropsitta finschii (assembly GCA_034783455.1). Taxonomy (NCBI): domain Eukaryota; kingdom Metazoa; phylum Chordata; class Aves; order Psittaciformes; family Psittacidae; genus Micropsitta; species Micropsitta finschii. The sequence continues at coordinate 33,167 of JAVHNF010065448.1, forward strand.
AGGATGGTGGCACCTTGCCTGTGGGCAAAAGAAGGAGCTTTAGGAGCCCTGCATCCCCCCTGCCTGCCAGCCCTGGTCTGCAGCAGCAGCACAAACAAGGTGTGTTCAAGTCTCCCCTTACCAGGGGTGGAAGGGACCTCTCCTGCAGTACCTCCCTTCAGTGTTCTTGTCCTGCAGCACAAGTGGTGTCCAGGCCACACGTAAGTGAAGGATTTGCTGCTGCAACACTCAGCCCTGATCACCTTTCAGCAGCGCAGCTCCGGGCTTTCAGCTTGATCAGCCTCTGCAAATGACTTGATGAAGTGTAAGTTTATAACTAACTTCTGATGTCCCAGCTAAGCTTTGGAGCTCAACAGCTTTAGTTTCCATCAGCCAACAGCTGCTAATGTGACTCTGCTGTTCACTGTCCACCTCTGATCATGGACATATGCATGCACACAAACACACTCACTCTTCCAGTCCCCCCTTTCCGTAGCTCTTCCCCAAGCTGTTTCTATAGAGCTCTCACCAAGCCCATCTGCAGTCTGACACGATGACAGCCTCACTGTGTGGGCCTGCACTGACCGTCTCCAACACGTGAGCCCAGAGGTGCCCATCACCTCGGGAAGCCCACGCTGGCTTGGACAAGCTGATGCCACGTGTGCTGGAGGTCTGGGCTGACTGTGGGTGCGTTTACCATGACCCCACAAAGAGGTTCTGACTGCACAGCACCCTCGCTTTCACTCCAACAGACTGCAACTATCTCCTAGTGCCTCCAGCAAGATCTCTGTACAACACAAAATCTATTACTTTAAAAATAAAACATGAATGTTTTAGTATTTGAAAACCTGATTAAAAGCACACGATGCTCACGTCAGTCGATTCAGCGTTCACTGTGTCTGCACGGGATGACCGACAGCTGCGAGTCAGGAGGTGATCCCTGTGGGCAGGCTCTCCCATGCCCAGAAGAGCTATAATGTGCCCCTGTTTGCTGTGTCCAGGGGTTCCTCCTGTCTGACCAGCCCAGGACACCCCTCACAGCACAGCCATAAAGAAGGAAAGGAATTGTTAGTGAAGACAGTGTTCAGATTTGAAGCAGCTCTGGATCATTGAACACAGATGGTCCTGACCTGCTGGCCTCTTGTATGCTGCATTTGCATAACACACACAAAGTCATCACTCGGGAGACATCTGGAGGGGCTTAGCTGGGATTTAACAAGGCAACAAACCAGCTTTCAGCATCAAATGGCAGAGGCAAGGCTGCAGCCCCAGTGCCAACAAATCCCCTCTGAAGCAGAGGCACCCTTTTTCCTGGGGACAAGATTGGTAATAACTGCTATTAACTTCTGACAGGAAACAAAGACTTGGATCTCTTCTGCAGGTGACAACAGCAGCCATTCCAGTCAGGACCCTACAACAACCTTCAGATTAATATGTGGTTTGGGAGAAAAGGTCCAGCAGGCCAAGTCCAGCACTAAATAGCTCAGAAAAGCACCACACAGAGACACAGGCACCAGCCACTAAAGGTCTGACATGCACTGTCCTGGCCACATACCTGCAGCCTAAGCCTCCAACCTGCTTGGGTACCAGCAGCTCCTGCAGACCCTGTTGAGGCCACCAGCCAATAGGTAGGAAATGTGGGCAAAAGAAGAGCTCCCTTTCACACACAGGGACTCTGGCAATGTTGCAGAGATCCTCTTCACCTCCTGTCCCCACTGCCACTGCCCGAGGACACTTGACTTGCAGCATCCAGCTCCACTGCCCCTACTCCTCACGCAGGATGCACCCTCCAAGGCAGCAATAAAGTGCTCCTCAGTCTGGCCTAACCCTGAGTGCCAGAGGCAGCAGCTGGGAAGGCAGAAAGGGAAAGATGGGGCATTCTCTGCTGAGCCCTGCCAGCCACTGGGCACAGCAACTCCAGCCCTCGCCTGCTGCTAATAGGAGCCAGCACGCTCCTTAAGATGCAGAGCAGAGCCTGCAGGATCATGCTGTGCCATGGAGCCGAGACAAGGGCTGCACCTACCCAGGGGTCTGCAACTGAACGTGTCTGCGCTGCTGCCAGCAGCGGTCTCCCAGGGAGCTCTGTGCCATTCGAGAGAAGAATCATTGCAAAGGCAGATAATCAGCCATGGGCAAACACAGCCCTTTGCAGCTCTCCTCTCACTCCCTCCAAAAACAACTTGACATTTCCAGTGCGCTTGTCTATGTCTGGTGGCACGGACCCACCTGCAGGATGACAGCCGAAGGCACAGCAGGAACAGCCCTGCTCCACGGCCCATCACTGCCAGTGACAGGAGCCAGCACCAAACTGCTCTGCAGGATGAGGACTGCTCCCCAGGAGCAAGGTGGGGGTGAGGAAACGAGGGAGGAGGCTGTAGAGGCAGCTACAACATGAATGGGGTTTCAAACACTTCGAGATGGAGCGCTCAACAAAACCCAACACATCGGAGAACCTGGTCCTGATGCTCTCCAAAGGGCTGATTCTGGCATTCATGGGGATAAATAAGCAGATGCAATCCCAAGCAGTCACCTTCCAAGACTATTGTTCAGGCTGCTGGTGTCGGGTGCCTTGCACGGCTGCACAGAGCCTGCTGGCCTGGCAGACCAGCAAATCAATCAACCACTTTAGTTGTTTCACTGATTTATTGATGTCCCAGTGCTATGACGGGGCCATCACCCCTCCTGCACCCAGCAGCAAAAAGGCAAGAAAGTCAGATCATGGTAGTTACTGATGACACCCAAGTGGCCAACTGGATATGTCTGACCTCAGAACATGCATGTACAAGCCCATTTAATCCCAGGCAACTAAGAGGCAGCATTTCTCAGATGGGAAAAGCTGCTAGTATTGCTGGGCCTGGGCAGGACAGAAATGAGTCATTAGGAGTTACTTCTGAATCTCCTACAGGGCTCAACCACACAACCCAGCTGTGCCAGCACACCTGCTACAGCTCCGCAAGAAATCCAAACCAGCCTCTTGCTTCTGCCTTGGGAAATCACGGAGACAGGAGTCTGTGCTCCCAAGCACAGGCTGTTTGGCACTGCCAGAGAAGAGAGGGTGGGCATGCACCAGAAGTTGGAGGGTATGTGACCTCCTGAACCGACCTGTGCTCTGGGCTGAATCCTCTGCACACAGAAGCTGTAGAGCTCAACATCATGGAAGGTTTATTTAAAGCCATGGAGGACATAAAACCTATAGTATAAAAGATATTAAAACAGTCTCCCGGGCCACACCAGCCCCAGATGAGTCCATGGAGTTCAGTCCTGCGGCAATGGAGCCTTTTTCGCTTTCTTTTTCTCCTTGGCTCTGCTCTGCTTCTGCTGGGGCTCCTGGCTGACACTCCCCTTGGTTTTCTTTGCAGCTGGAACCTGCTCGGCTTCGTTGCTGCCATCACCTTTTCTTTTCCTGTTCCGATTCTTTTTCCTCTTCTTGTGAGCCACAGCATCTCCTCCATTAACAGCAGCCTCCCCCCTGCTCGCTGGTGCCACTCCGTTCTCCCTGACCCCTCTGTTCTGATTCTTGTGTTTGCTTCCACCAGGCACGAGGCCTTTCTTCTGCTTCGGGGTTTCTGTTCCCAGGGGCTGCTCTTCTGTAGCTGCTGTGTCTCCATCTTCACCGGCTGCTGCCACTGCCACCCCATTCTCCTTGATGCCTTTCTTGCGATTTTTGCGCTTCTTGCTCTCTGGCAAGAAGCCTTTCTTCTTCCTCTTAAGTGACTCTGCTTCCTGCTCAGGCTTATTGGCTGCCTTCTCTTTCTTGGGCTTCCTGCAGAGAGAGCACCGAAGATCAAGAGCAACTTAATTTACAGCCAGGGAACAGCACGATGATCCACGCAACAGGCAGCCCACGAACAGGCAGAAGTACAGGAAAGGTGCAAGGAAGCACAGGCATGCTGCAAGGAGGAGTGTTATCCCTGGAGGTGGTCCTCAGTCTGCACAGGGACTGATTAATGAACAGCAGGAGCTGGACCAGGACTCAAGAAGGCACATGGAGACCTGAGGAAGAATCCCCATTCCACAGACCAGGTATCACTGTACTTACCACCTTCTCAAGCACAGCTGCCTGTGGCCCCATGCAAGGCTACTGAGATACTGTCTGCCTGTCCAAGGTGACAGCCCCACGCCTTCACTGTGCTAACAATCCCAAGAGGTCATCTTCCAGCAAGAACCCCAAACAGACCTTTCCAATCTCATCTAGGCAGCCTCTGTGTGCACGCAAGACAGCCACTGCTGCTGCTGCTCTCTGACAGAGTCCAACAGCAACTCCACCACCACCCAGTCTATTACTGCTCTGCACCAGCTCAGTTCCCAGAGAGCTGTAAACCAGGCTGGAATTCAATGGCCTGGCTTTCAATGTGAAGTTTTCTGGAGTTTTTCAAGCTGCATCTCCTCAGGGTGGAAAACCGCTATCCTGACAACCTGATGTTAATGCTTCCCTCTCAGCACTGCCACCAGGATCCTGGGCACAAACATCTCTGTGCGTCACAGCAAGTTGGCACCAACAGTGACAGCAGACTGCACCCTGGACCCCAAGCCCTTACAGAACATGCACAAGCTCATGTTTCCTACTTTAACAGTCCCCCTCCTAAGCTGCAGTCTACTAGCTCCTAAACCAAGCCTTTATCCTTGGGATAGGCCTGGTAGAACAACACCAAGGAACCTGCGTGAGGCTGGAAAAGGGCCCAGGGCTGTGGTCATAAGGCTGGGTGAGGCCACTGTGCCCTGTCCAAAGCATAAGAAGGGGCCACAACAACAGCTTCAGCTGCCTTGTACGACTCCTCCCTGCCAGTGAACCCTCTCACAGTGAGCCACACGCCAGCATTTCCCTCAGAGCCTCTTGCTAGGCTGAGATAGCACAGGCCAGGCCACCCACAGCTCCCAGTCATGAGCAGAGCACCCAGCACTGCCTAATGCTGTGCCAGCCAGCAGGAAGGAGTAAAAGATCCTACACTTCACTTTTGCCCTGGAACACAAGTCGAATCCAGCTGCCATTTAACATAGGAGCACTAAAGCATGAACACTGAATGCTCCCCAGCTTTCAGAGCTGCAAGGCAACCACTCCAAGCATTGGGATGGGAATCCAGACACTAAGGAGCACAAAAATCACTGGAGAGAATCAAAGCTCCTGGCATGTACTCTCCAGTATCCAGTCACATTCCAGGACAGCTACCCATTCCCTCCAGCCTCACATTTGCAGAATCAATCCAACAGTGCCTTGACGTTCTTTCTCTTCCTACTTCCCCACATCAATGAAGACAAGTTGGACGGGCAGTCAGTGCCCCAGGCAAGCCAAAAAGCCAAAGTAGCAAGCATATACATACGTATAATTCAGCCAACGCATGACATTCCAGTAGAGAGAGTCGAGACGTGCGGAATTCCCAATGCCTTCTGGCTGGTTCAGACCTAACAGCACTTTCTCCACCTCAGTCAGCTTCACGTGCAGGTGCTGCAAGAGGCAAGTACAAACAGACAGTCTGCAGAGTGAACTCAGAAGGGGCACTCAAACCCAGGCCATCCTCAGGATACGACTATGGTAGGAATAACCAATCCTGCCTAGCTCCTCCAAGCCACTGCCCTAAGCCCATTTGCAATACCACTACAGTCTGGGGGCAAAACCTGGTGAATCACACCAGACCATATGGTACAGGGTTTGCTTGAAAACTGGGTCTCTAGCATGAGAGGTACCAGTCTGGCTCTAGAACTGTACTGCCATAAAGGGGACTGAAAGGTTCTTTGGTCCTCTTTTCAGTCCATGGCTGGGAGCAGGGGGAGAAAACAAGTGAATATGTACTTACTTAAAAGAAAAGCAGCAGCATTTCCAGCCTGGTTTCTAAAGAACACGATCACGCTGCCTGTTCCATAACCCACTGGATAATTTCAGTAAAATCAGGCAGAAAGGAGTGTCTCAAAGGCTATTCAGTTCCTACAAGTGCCTTGAAAATACTCTCTCTCCTCCACCCACTTTCCTATTAGTTCCTCACAAAGAAACTGGCTGTGGTGTGAGCTCAGTGCTTATCAGTAGGAAACTGGGCTTCAGCAATTCTGCTGCTTGTGATATTCTGCTCCAGTAAATAAGACCAGGCTGGAGAGTTGGTTTATCACCTATAGAAAATCTTCTTGTGTTCAAAAAGATCATTTTTCATTTGGGAAAACAAATCTTCACTCCTGCTAACAAAGCCTCTGAATAAGCATCAGTTTTGGGGAATCAGAATCTCTGGGGTTCAGTGGAGAGAGCAATCATCCGGACCAAAACCCACCTCACCCTCACTGTATCCCAGGCCATATTTCTGCTGATTAGAAAGGAGATGCCACCTATGTTTGCACAACACTGCACAAACCCTTCAACAAGCTCAGGGAGATCAGCTCATAAGAACTAAGGATCACTCCTGCAGACACAAGAGCTTTTCTGTCCTCAACCCCAGCCAGGCACCCACCCCTTTGGTAAGAAACAAGGTGGGATGTAGCAGTCACAAGGTAAAATCCAAGTGTGACATTTAGAAGAGGCTTTGGTGGCATTCAGAACAACAGCCATTTGCACACATCGGGTCCTGCACTCACCTCCTCTGTCACAGTTTTGAGGAGCAAGTTCAACAGCTCGAAGCTCTTGGCAACTTTCTCTTTCTCAGCCTTCAGGATGCACTTGCCAACCGCTTTCAAACTCTGCAAATGAAATGGGGAGATTGACATGCAGCACACGTTAAACAGGAAAACACATCGCTCCTCTCGGGAGAAAGCAGAAAACAAGTGAGGAATGGCAGGATTAACCTGATGCCAAAATAACCCTGGAACGCAACTCTGGAAAGGCTCAGGATGGTTCCTGGTGGGCACTGCTGGTGCCCAGCTTAATTAAGAAGCAACTGGACAAAAGAAGAGCAAGCAGACCACAAACACACAACCTTGCTGCTCTCTAGTTCCTACACTAAAGTACATCTGGAGATGTGTTGCTGTCTCCTAGAGAAAAACAAGAAAAACAGCAAAGACAGTACCTCTGTCCCCACACTGGAAGGGCCAGGAGGCTGCCAGACAACAGATCCACCTGAGGGACATGTTGCTACTCAGCTGCAGAAGCTGGGATTTACACATAAAGCACTAATGCAAAAATCCATTAACACTTATGCCGAGGAAATCCCAGTTGCCAGCATTACAACAAGGCTTGTCAATCAAGCTTAAATTCACTGAAATGACTGAGAGAAAAACCTCATCAGTGTTCCCTTTATGTGCTGCAGGGTTTCTGAAACACTGAAAGGTCTGGCTTAGAGGAAAATCACTCCAAAGACAGGTCAAATAAAAGCCAGAGTTATCTGCAAGTGGAAAAGGGCACAAAATAGCCATAAAAAAGGTGGCTGGATCAAAGAGGTGGCCCAATGGCTCAGGGGTGCTGATCCTCTGCCTACAGCTGGTCCTTGCAGCCCAGTTACATGGTAGTTTTCTTCCCTGCTCTGTTTCTGCAGGGAAGCACACACCACAACAAGCCCCACAGCTTGCACAGATTACACGAGTATCAGGTAAGATTTGTAGGGACAAGCTCACTGGAGGCAGCAGCATTCCCCACCACAGGCTGTTTCTCTACAGAAGGCTGCACTTGTGGCAGAGCCTGCCTTTGCATGGAATCTGAACATGCCAACGCAGCCAACAGGCAAGATCCACCCCAGGCTCAGCATCCTCAGTTCCTCAGGCAACCTGCATCATTGATAAATCACTGCACCAAATCTCTGCCTAGTGCTGGAGGGTCATAGTTATCCAGGAGATGCAGTCCCTCCCATTAGACCACCTATTGCTTCTGTTCTATTTTAAAGAAGTAATTTTAAGGACTCTGAGCAAACCATTTTCCATCTATGTCAGCATAAAGCTAACAAATAAAGTAAAAATCCTCACAAACACTGAGAAAATTAAGAAATTTACTGCCCAAAGCAAGCTCTTCAGTAACTGTGCTCACAATAGGCAAATAATGATGGCCAGCAAGAGCCTAAGGACCACTTTTAGCAGATACAACTATTTCCTGACCAGGATGGTCAAGAAGCAGCCACCCATCCCTGTGTCTGTACAGCATGGATGTGGGAACCTTTTCACACACTCGGCTGGGGTTCCTTGGGGTTGGGAGCATAGAAAATGGTTTTACTTCTCCTGTCTGTCTGTCTGGACCCTTGGACAAGAAATGGAAAGGGAAGGACCACAGTTCTTCCCTGGTTTCTGAGGTTCTCCTGCTGCCTGTATTAGAAAGCCACCATGTTCTGCTGGCTGGCATTCATACCACAACTTCATGTGACTATCAATAACTTGCTAATTACTCTCCCCTGATACAGAGAGATGCACTGCAACTCTGTTCCAGAGCTGTCATTAATCTACAAGGTCACACAATTCAACAGCTCTGAAGTCTCAGGTAAAATGAGAAACAAATAGAGGGGTGTGATTAAAATATAAATAAATCTTCACATGTAAGATACAACACTCCATGGGTCATGCACACTCTGTTTATTAAGCTTACCACAAGAAATAATAATAACTGTAATTATAATTATTAATAATAACATAGAAAAAATATTATTTGCTTTAAAATTTTCCTTGCAATTTGAAGAACGAGATATTGCCAGGGTAACAGGCATTACCTGTAGGTAAAGCTGTCAGAGAGATCCTTATTTTGCTCAGTTGTGTACAAGTTGTGTGACAGGACATCAGTACGGCCTGTCAGCTCTTCAGGGCAACAGAAATGAGGGCAGTGCTGTGCAAAAGAGCCAGTTGAAGGCAACTGTCATCTCATCTTTCTAATACACAACCTACAACCATTTTAGAATTGAGGTGTTAAAAATAAATTGCATCTTCTCCCCACTGTAGATAAGTGATGGAGATGACTGCATTTAAATCATACTGGCTTGACTGCCTGCTCCTGCTGCCCAGAATTGCCCTGATGCTTTGAAGGGTTTGAAACAAATTGTCCTAAAGTCAAGAGAAAAGCCCCATAGCCCTGAACACCACCCCAGGGGCTGATTTTCACAAGCCTGAGAACAGTGTTCAAGTGCTTGTGAAGCTGGGACATGCCCAACCAAATTCATGCAGACCTGTAGAAGGAAAGGGCAGCTTGCCCAGCTGGAGATAGATATCACCAGTCTAGCGACACCAATGCTGTAAGAATAAGCATCTATATTAAAAGCAGTGGTTTGCATGAGCCTGGAAACACAGGCATAGTTCCACCAGCATAAATAAGCCAGAAGCAATCCACTACAATTTAAGTGATCTGCAAACAAATAGCTCCCTACTGAAATAGATCACTTTTAAATAGCTTTTTAAGATCAGGAAGGAACAAGGAAGAAGGTACGAGTGGGTGGAGAAGCCAAAGGAGCAGCAAGCAATTTACAGAATGCACAACTCTCTCAGTCCAGAAGCAAAATGGATTTGCTTTAAGGAAACGAGATGCAGATAAAGTCTGACTATTTCTCAACACGTCTTTTCCCTTTCCCTTCTGCTATAAAGGCTGTAAATTTACTCCAAAGAGCACAAAACCACCAG
>JAVHNF010065459.1:0-11895 GCA_034783455.1 Micropsitta finschii
AGAGAAAATTCCACACCTTCTTTGATAACTTGTGTTTAATGATGTAGGACCTTCATTCAAACTGTTTTTCTTGACATCTTCCTCCCATTTTCTCCTGGTGTAGGAACTGCCACCACGTATTGAGCTAGCAGACAAGTCCCTGTAAAAAAGATTTTAGTTTAGCAAACTCGTATTAAAGAAGGCTGTTCTTGATGTGCGCTGAAAAGGCATTTAAAATTAAGGATTAAAACCCTGGATAACACATTTAAACAGAATCACGTGGAACAGGAATAAAATGACCTTTATGGACAGTGATTTCCAAGCTCCTATGGAAAAATACTGTAGTCACGCTAACACTGTCAGAAATATAATAGAAAAGTAGCATTAAAAGAAAAACTGCTAAAGAGGGTCTAATCATCATCAGCTAGAAATTGATTTCATGGGCTTTTTCATGCTTTGATGTTAATAAAATGTTCAACAGCTGACTAGCCTTTAAAACGCATGATACTGTAGACCAGTATAAACAGGCCTGCAGTAGCCATTCCTGAGCAGCCTGCCACGTATCACTAGCTGACATTACTTTAGTCATAAGGAATTTCCAGCCTGCTGTTGCAGTTTATAGCAGCAAGAAATAACCTTGCAAAAGTCTACTTAGAAAAACCATCCTGAAAAGTGAGATGAAAAACCCCTGAATTCTAATAAAAATGTCAGCTCAAGATTTAAACTAAAGTTCAGATTGAAGAAAAAAAAAGTCTTTCACAAAACTATACCTAAAAGGCAGCCAGGTGTGCAAGGGAAAAATAAAACAATGTTTTGTAAAGATGTATTTTATGTTCAGACACCTACGGCCTTCAGAATGCACCTCTTTTTGCACAAGAATTTATGCTAGCACTTTTTGCTGCAGTTGGAAATGATCAAACACAGGCCAATGTGTTTTTCTTACCACCAAAATGTCTTTTCCACCCATGTTTTACCACCAAAGAAAACAAATTCTGAGATACGAACTGCCTTTGAAAGGTCCTGCTGCATGACAAGTTTTTCGTAACTACTGAAGGTTTCACTTTGCCAGGACACTACATAATTCAGCACTTTTGCTGTAGCACTGGGTACTCGGCTGAGGCTGTATGTCTGAGATTTGTTAAGCTAAAAACCCAGCCAGGATTCATCTTGGAAGTTCATTACTCACAGTGGGATGTCAGCTGCATTACACTACATCATTGATAAGCTAAGACAAGCAGGTGTTCAGACAGGGAGAACAAGAACCCAGTATCTGAGTAACAAGGACAATTACCTGGGACAAAGGCAGAAACCTCAATAATTTATTAAGGCACCTGTAAGGCAGATGGTTGAATTCTAGATGTAAAGAAGGTCAGACTAAATGTCAAAGATCTCTTACAGCTTCAGGCAAGTAAGCTGGGTTGTCTGCCACATCATACACTCGGCACAGTGGTGGTGCCTAAACATGCTGGCCTTAAAGCAGGCTTCATCTCTGGTTCACCAAGGAATACAGAAAGTTCTCACGTTGACTGTTTGGTCAGCACTGGGACTAATGAGACTGATGACCCAAGTTCACCCAACGCACACGAGGAAAACCTTACTATTGCTGATATCTAGTATTGGAACTGTGCTTGTGAATGGTTAAGACAGGCACATCAAGGACACAAACCTCAACACTGAGGCAAAATTTAATCCCTTTGTTACAAGCAATAACAGCTTCTAAGAAATGAAACTGCAATGAAATATTTATCCCAATCTTAAGGTATCATCTAGTTAAGCCACTTGTAGAGAATGAGAGTTTTTGAGATCTCAAAAGAACAAAAACTGGAATAATGATAACGTCTCTTATAAACAAACCCCAACTGACAAACTCAGCTTCAAAGAATACAGTACTCCAGAGAATGATAAGCACAAACAGAAACTCCAAACTGTCCTGTTATAGACATGCAAACTAAAGAAATCTGGTGAAGTAACATGAGAGATGCTACTTAGGGGAGCGTGAGAGCTAGAATATCCCTGTTTCCAAACAGAATTTGTCACCCAGGGACTGAACTTCAGCAGCAGTATCCTGCAAGCATAAGAAAAAAGAGTATTTATCTTGTGTTTGTGCTGAAATGAACCATTCTCAAGAGCAGCAACAAAAAATCTCTTCTTCAGACAGAAGAAGATTTATCAGTCTTACAGACAATGATTATAACATCACATTTTGAGCAATGAGAGTATTTTCAGTTCACATCATTCAACATTCAGCTATCTAGGTCTGATCCAACAGAAATAAGGCATTAGGGAGAATTGTAATTTTGTATTATGTGTTTTATCTTAACTCAAAATTGTCCAAGTAGAACTGTAGTAAAGGAGAGAAGTGAAAAATCAGAAGTTTCTGACAATGTAAATATGCCATGGAAGTATCCCAAATACTAACAGGTAACAAGCCTACGCACCTAAACCTTTTGTTTCTTTTATATTGAAAGCTACAGAGGAAATACCAGCAAAGAAAGTAAAAATCTCCAAATGAAGATGAAAAGTCAACATGTAAACAAGAAAAAAATGCTTTAGTAACTTCTGACTTTTCTAAATCATTGCTGCTGCCCAATATAGTTTTAAGCAAAAACTATAAGAAACACAACATTTTATTATTATCAAAAGTAACAATGGAGATCAGCACTCTACGGCTCAAGTCAAAGCAGTAAAATGCCTTTAGCACCTTCCAGTAGTTTAAAGTTTATAACTACATACTTTGGATTTTATTGGTTTTCTCCCCTAAGATGACAACACTCATTGCCCAGTTCTCATCTTGTCATAAAATAACATGGATTTTAAAATCTACATGGATTTTACAATCTACGATATCAAAAACCTTCAGGAAGTGGATTACCGTATGGCTTAGCATAATCTATAGAGGAGGATAATGCTATAAATTAGCGTTTTCTTAAAATTTGTAAGTTTGTCAGCCACTCTAAAATCAAGCAATTTTATATTTAACGGAAATTGTAACTTCAATCACCTGTTCTCTTTTTCATCAATGTCAGAGGTACTGGCCAGTCGTCTTGGTATTGTAGGTGCAACATATGCAAGTCGAGCTCCTTTTCCATCTTTCTCCTGAAACACGTGGTTTTTATTAAGTGTTACTGTTATTGATTATATTGCTGTTGGCTGGAAAATCATCATTATGACAACTTCAGCTGTACTTACTATGACTTGATTATGCAAGTGATTTTTAAGTTTTAATTAAACGTCCTAAGGCCTACATCAGGAAAAGGAAATTATTCATGTTTTCATTCTAGTGATGCAAATGACTCAATTTCTTTTCTTTTCTGCTTTGCTGCAGTACAATTCAAACACTGTTTTCTGAAAGCAGCTGTTTCAGTATTTTCATATAGTGCAGCATTATCTTAATCCTGAAAACATTTAAACATTTGTACCTGAAACAGAACCGCAGGTTCTATGCTGGTCAGTTACCTGCCCCAAGTTAGTCCTTCACTTATTTCAGTATTCATTTTTAACTACAGAATCATATTTTTGTAAATAAAAATGACTGTGGAATACAAAACCACTCTTTTTTTATAAGGTTCTTTCAACATCACTCTCCACGTGATGTCGAAACTATCAAACCTCTGATGTCCCTTAACTGTAAAAACTACTACTAGCATTCCAAGTCCCAAAAAGGGAAAAGCCCCAGACCTGTGCAACAGGTCACAACACAGGTACCCACTACTCTTTTAAAGAAGGTACACAGAAGCAGCATGACTTTTTGGAATGTTGGTAAAGAACAGATGTGCAGTACAGTCTTAATTCTACAGTACATCGCAAACATCTATACTAAATAAGCTAGATAATTTCCTCAAAATGTTCTTTCACACTGAAAATTATTACCTTTTCTTTGTTGTCCAATGAAGAGGAAAGTCTAGGACTTGAAGCAGAACGCATAACACCTGCAGAGTCCTTTTCTTTCTGAGCTTCTTTGGAAGCAGTAATCTCTGCAAGTGCACCATAACTACCAGTTTTTCTAAGACCTAGCCTCCATGAAGCAGGAGATTCATCTTTCCTTTCCTCTTCTTTGGGAGAAACCTTGGTTGTAGATGTTGGAAACTATAAAACACATGCAAATGAATTTATATTATTAATTTTCATTACCTGTGGTAACTCATGCTCCTTGCGGAGATTTGAGAATACAACTCTTTTTAATAATCACAGAAGTGTTGAATTGGTAGGGGAGTTTTAATGAGACATAACCTACACACTCTCCTCTTTAAATTAGTTAATGAGGTAAGAAATGTAAGACTGGTCAAGGTATACTACTCCTCTTAAAAGTTAGCTTAGAAAAACCCACACTTTGTAATAACACACTGTGATCAGGAGATGCAAACTTAGAAACATGCAAATCCAGTATCAGCATTTTGATTAAATATGTTATTTTGCAACCTGTACACAAACCTGTGCACACCAGAACCTCACCATAGATTTTTCACCCTTATTGGGCACAAGAACAATGCCAGTTTTGCGCAAGCCCTGCCTCCATGATGCAGGATCTACTGACTCCGTGACAGGCATGATAGGAGGAATGAAATCACACTGAAGCCATTTAAGACAAGACAAAGATGAAGATGGAAAGAACGGAAAATAGAAACAAAAGGTTGTTTTAAAACTACATAGTTTGTTCCTATGTTTATGTTATGTTACACCACAAAATACCAAAAAGCACTAAGAGACTTAAAGCCTTAATTCTTATTAAACACAACACAGCATGTTTAACTACTTTAGAGACAGAATTACAGTTTGCATAGAAGAGGTCTGCAAAGCCTGCTGACCTAACAAGGTTCATGACCTAAATCCTCATATGGTTGAGAATACTAGAAGAGTCACATTATTATACCTTTTATCTTCTTATTATATTTCATTCATATCCCTTAATAACATCCCATGCTAGCTTAGCTACCAAAACCCATACCTTCACTCCCAAACTCACCGTACTTCAGTATACTTCAGTACCCTCAGACAGAAAGCAGCATTACTGAATGCCATACAGACTGAAGAAAACCCAGATTCAAGCTTAGTACACTGCATCTGCACCACTTGTGAGCAACATAGGGTTTGGCCAGCTGGGGCGTAAAAGCAGAAGAGTAAGTGCAGTAGAAGAGATGGTGCAAACCTGAAAAGGCAGGTGCAAGAGTATGTACAACATCTCACATGCACTGCTGTTTTACCTTCAGTAGCAAAACCAGCCTTTTTGCTTATTGATCTGACCTGCAACTGCTTTTCTAGATCACATGCACTTGCTATGTTACAAGACGATAAGTCTTGATAAAAATGTGCATTTATTTTATAGCTACAGAAGACCCTGAACTTTTCACATATAGTATTAGAAAGGTAACTCGTTTACTTTTAACCTGTACCTTTTACTTTTAAGACAAAAAGATAAGCCATTAATTGCTGCATAATAAAATTAGAACAAAATGCCAGTATATTAATGATTTATAAAAGCTTACCATCCACCTGAGAATCAAACTTATTTCTTATTATTATTATAAAGCCTGTGTGGCCATCCCTCCTCCCCCCCAATACATTGCCATTTAGTGTCACATAAAAAAAATTGTGTATATTTGATCATTCAGCTCCGGAATATCAAGCTACACTCCAGCTGGCAACAATTTGCTAACATCCTACTGCTGAAGATCATATAACTAATAATGTTTTTGCATAATATGAGACGAATTGATTAGAAGGGACAAGCTAGGGAACTCCCGACTTCAAGATGAATTTTAGGCAATTACAAGAAAAAAATCTGTGTTTGAAGTGTGAGGTAGAATCTCCAGCATTCAAAGATAATTAAGAGCAGTAAGAAAAGTGGGTGGAGAGCACATCAGTTTAACTGCCCAACTGCCACAAACGCTTGTACCACTGAAGTGATTTCAAAAGATAAACTGTATAAAGTAGGCCTATTTCCTTGCAGTAAAATTCACATTATATATTTGAATTCGATTCAACAAGCCAGTCAGCAAACCAGCAAATTACTCACAATGTCTTCCCTCCCTCATGCATTTGCTACAGTTTGTATGGAGAACTTGTACCTCTTGAGCTGTGCACAGCTCCTGAGCAATGCAAACACAGCTCTCATGACAGAGAACCGTAATTCCTTACTAGCCAGCAGACAATGTTTAGATGAACATCACAAGATCACCCTGGAACCTAGCTGTCTGTCCAGTTGCAAAGTTCAGTGAGGGGAAACAGCAGTCATTCCTGACAGTGAGCCATGCCCACAGTTCCCCTTTTCCTCTCATGCTTTTTTTTTACATAAATCTTGTGGATGTCAGTCACAATCATTTTTGTAAAGCAGCTTTTGGGATCAGGAAGGTTGGCCCAGAATCACGTAATATGACGTAGTTTGGGCAATATATTCCCTGTGACATTAAAGCATACTTTGTAAGATGAATCATCATTAGGTTCTATTGTGAATATGAAAGTAAAACTCCCATAAACTCCCAGGAGCTAAATACAATGCATACTATTCACCAGCAGTACATCTTCTCTACCCTCTATGTATCACAGCTACTAGTTCTCTTGAACACACTTTTCAGCAGCATCAGTAGCGGGTCAGGCTTTGGTTATAATGCGAACAGAAAAGCGGCAATGATTGAGAAACGAAGCCTTACTAAACTTGCTACCTAGTTTGCTTTGATATTCTGAAAGTTTGACTCATATACCACCTTCTGACTATGCATTTTTATCTAACTTTTTTCATGGAGAATTATGTATCTTTCACAAGCAAAACTAAAAAGCTTCCTGTACACAATATGCTTTTGCTAGATGGGTTTTTGAGCTGTGCATTGAATAAAACATGTGTCCCAGTCCTCTAGCTCTTCCATGAGATCCTAACAATACTGAAACCAGAGTTGGGACCTTCATCACTTTGTACTTATTTCTGCTATCTTTTTCAACTTTTGCACCTAAGCACTAGCTGAATGCTTTAAAGAACTCCTGAAAGCACTTCAGTCATACTTACCTTCCTTAAGTGCATCACAAATACAGGCACAGAGAGACACTAGAACCGCAGTTTCTAAAAATTTTGGAGGAGTCTGCCACAGAAAAGACTTTCAAAGAATGAAGTTTAGCTTCAAAAAGCAAGAACTCCACTCACTGTGCAACAGATTTTTGCTTTTTGAAAAGACGTTCATCTGTTTCGTAGTTCTGTACATTACATCCCTGTTTAGAATCAAAACCATTCAAAACTTTAAAAGGTTGAACATAGTTTCTGCAGAAAAAGACAAAATATTTTAGGTATCCGTGCATATTTTCATCCATTCACTGGATAACCCTATCCACTTTTTATACAAGGATCAAAAAGTGTCTGCTTGCACATAGAAACGGAAATCTAAAATAATGAGAAAGGTATTTTGGTTTACCTTCTTAACAGGTGATGTAGGTGCCCCCTGGCCACCAGCTACAGAAGGCGCTGTCACAGCTACTGATGCTGACTGTGTACTTGTGGTATTTGCATTGTTAGTTACAGCTGCCAAGGTTTTGGTCTTATCTGCAAAATATTTACAAGATTTTAGTTTTAATTTTTCATTCACAATTTCTTCATTTCTACAAGACAGAGTTTAATTTCTTTTGAACAAATCTGACAGTCAACTTTCCAAACAGCATTTTACTATCTATTCCTTGGGGTTTTCCCCCTCACTCCCAATCTCTATCTTAGTTCCATCTTTTTTCCATAATGTTCATGCATGTAACATTTTTTTTTGTCATTCAAAAACTGTTAAACACTCAGAGATGCAGATGCAGAAGTAAAGAACCATTCAGGTTGAAAGTGACCTCGGGACGTAATCTAATTCAACCTCCTGCTCAAAGAACAGTTAATACTGTGCACAGACCAGGTTGCTCAGGGCTTTGATGAGTCAGGTCCTGAAAACCTCTAGAGACAGAGAGTCCACAGCGTTCCCAAACCATCTATATTTGAGTATATGGCTCATGACCATACAATTTTAACAGCAGGAGGTACACTGACACGTAACAGCTAATGTGAACTGCAGAGGATGTTGATCCAAAGTGAAATATTTTACTGATGCAGTGAACAAATACAAAAAAATCAGCTTACATGTCCAACTGCACTTAATGGAAAGTTCTCTTTAAACACAAGTGAAAATAAGTGGTGGTAAACTCCTAGGCCATGGTGATAAAAAGTTCAACAGGGCAATGCAGAATGACAGTATGATTTAGATGATGCACAGGGAGATCTGGTGGAAATTTGCAAATGAGTAATACAGCTTTAAAATACACAGGAAAAGTTATCAGGAGTGGAAGGAGAAAATTTGTGTGTTTCGTTTTTTTTTTAAACTTGTATTCTGAAATTATTTCTGGTAATTTCAGAACAGGACTGCAAGAACATAGTTGTGTGCACGACTGAGCTAAAACTGATTTCCAAAAAACCACTAAATTACTTCAAGCATAGTAAGTTAACAAACCTGAACTGCTGAAATTTGTTTACCTCCTTTAGGAGATACATAGCTTCGTGTTCGTATTTCACTTCTTGGTCTTACAGACAGAAATGCATTTATTTTCAAACTGTATTCATAATCAATGAAACAGAATGATTATTTTAGGAAAAAAACTCAAATATCCCCACCATAGGTTAGAAATCAGAGTTTCCAGTACTGCAGAATATTGAACTCTACTAAACTATTTTATTACCAGAACGCTCCTTATAATCTTACAATTTTTCACTAGAAAACTGCCTTAAGCTGAATAATGGGAAAAAAGGGAAAGTACAAACTTGGAATTTAGAGATGCAGCTCTACAGGGAAAAGCTTGAAGTCCAGCTTGCCAAATAAAGTATGATAAAGCCTTGTTGATATTAAAAAATCCAAAGTTTACATAAATTAATTCTTGTGTCACAGTCATATTTTCCTGGCACAAACTATCTATGGGTAACGAAGAGAACACAGTTACCAGAATCATAGAGTTCAGGAGACATTACAGTTAGCTCAGTGACTGAGAAATTACTACATGGTATATATTCCATGTGTTTTGAGTTTATGAAAGCTCAGTCTCTGTAAATAAGGGATGCAAGTATACTAAGGTGAAAGACTAACTGCAAAGCTTGATACTTTTTTTTCCCAGCTTAACAAAGAAATGCTGGTTTATTTCAAAATACAAAAACAATTAGACCATAACTGAGTTTGGTTTCACAATTTATTTTCATTTCTGCCTACATTAAATATTTATTATATATTGGTTAGCTCTAAAATCCTCCTTAGTCTTAACTTTTCAGGTGAAAAAATTAGGAAGAATGTTTAAAAATAAGGACAGACGGCTCAGTGTTACTTATTTAAAGAAGTATAAAATATTAACAAGGTATTTCTAATGACATCTATGCCTTTGTATTGCATTGCTGCACCGTAATTCTAAAATTCTTTATTAGGATTCAACATACATCTTGAAATACAAATCACCTGATATTTGTTTTCTGACTGGGAGGAAGGTGCAATGCTGTTCTTAAATCACTACTTGAAGAATCTGACAATTGTTCAAGAAAAAACCCACACCAATTCCACTGAAGATAAAAGTACGTAATACGTTTCTTTGCATACAATTCCAAACTTTTCCAAGAGAATTCCTCTTGAAACAAAGTATATAAAGTAACTATTAACACTAAAATATCACATTTAGAAGTCCACTTCAGTGCACACTGAAAATATATGCACCACTACTTTATGAATACCTGAGCCAAGACTGTCAGATTAATTGGTAATTACTTCAGGAAGGCAAGAAAAGCTGAGAATGTTTGCACTTCTGCTGTTCCAATCTCTATACCAGTTCCACAAGCAAACACTGCTATGAAGCCTTCATTTCTGATTTGACCTTCAGATTTCTTTAATATTTTCTAACATGCTACTTAAGGCTTATATTATTCCAACTATTTAATTGAAAGTGTCAGCTGTTAAGTAGCCAATCAAAATAAGCAGATTAATAGCTTTAACCCAAGTAGCCATCAGTAAAGACATCTGTGCCAGTACAGACATCTGTTTAACATCTCTGTTATAACTTGACTTTAGACATAATATAAACTTGCTTTAAAATAATTGGAAACTTAGTGAAATGCAGAAGAATAAGTGAAACTTAAGATATGACTTTGGATCATGTGATGTTAAACAAGTAAACCTAAAAAGTAAAAACTTAAAGAAAGACAGTACTCCAAATAAATACCCGTCTCTGCTTCAGATTCTGAGTCATCATCCTCTTCCTCTTCACTAGAACAACTGGACTCATCCTTCTTCCCCTCTTCCTCTTCATCTGCTTTTTCTTGCTCCAAAGACTCTATACTAGATGCATTCTTTTCTTGCTCCATAATCAGTGTCTCTTTACTGAGTTTGAAAAGAAAAATACTTACTAAAGTCCTGGAAATATTACTAAAGCCTGTCAAGCAGGATTTTGTGATAGCTTCTAAAGGTATCTTTTTTATTAAGAGATTATATTTTTTTCCAGTTTACTTACTTTTTGAATGTTTTCTGTGTCTGGTTATTATCCATGTTGGCTGTGGATTCAATTAGGGGAGATTTCTTTTCCCGTTTTTCACTATGAAGCTTCAAAACACACAGAATGATGTAGTTAAATTGATAGAATGGTATCAGTGTGACAAAATTACAAAGGGAGGGCAATCTTCTTTAACTACTACAAACACTAGAATATGTATAAGCTTTCAAAGTGTTAAAGTTCAAAACTCTAATATCTCAGAAACTGTTATTTAAAGTAATTCTCATTGCTGATGCTTCGGATGAAAAAATGCCCACTGGACAAGGCAAGCAGAAAAGCACCTTCTTGCTTTCAAGGCTTTTCATCATAATTGACCGAGTAAGGGCATAAAAGAACTTCTGAGGTTACTGCAGCATCACCTGAATTGAAACCCCAATTCAAACCTTTATTTTTAATGTATATACTGCTCTGAACTGGATACCACAATGTATACTGGATACCATCATGTATAATAAAATATTTTTTATATATATGTATCTATCTATATCTATATCTTTATATGCAAAAGGCCTACCAGATTCTGCTTCTTTTGTAATTCTTCTAAATATCCTAGAATATCTTCATCTGCCACATCAAATGCTGTCTGTCCCTGGAGGGGGGGAAGAAACAAAACACCATCACTGTACAGAATAATTTAAATTAAATGGATTATGATGCCTTATCACATGATGATGCAGGTAAAGAGCACATTCAGAGAAAAAAATTAGAAAGTATAAGCCAAGCTCTATTATAAACTGTTAGTCTGCCAGTAGTTGAAAACAATTTTGCAATTTTACTTTTTTTGGGTAACTGAAAGAGAAACATCTATACCTGATGAGCGAATACGTTTCTTAAGAGATAAAAACAAGACTTCAATAAAATACTGCTGTCCTTCGAAAGAAAAAAACGCCAAAACAAAACTATCAAGGAAAAGAGATTGAAAGAATACAATTCTCACAATATTAGTTTCAAACAACTATTCCAATGTCAGTTGTATGGATGGATCCTGAGCAGTTCATTATCCTGTCCATTACAGACTAACATATACAGCTTGATTTTTTAAAGTTTCAACTATCTAAGCAAGCTACACTAATTTTGAATAGTCACGTTTTCACATTTTTATAGTAAAACAGTATTTTACATTTTCCATTCCATTTTATAAAAGATCTGCTACAACCATTTGTTCTTACCTCCCCCTTTAGTCTATGACTTTCATGGAACGTGCTCTTGAATAAACAGACCATCATGTTATTCACTAACACAGAATAATGCTGTCAGCTGGAATTTCTTCAGCTTGCCATATCTTACATCTATACAGTCATCACAATTCTAGACTAGACCAGATACCCACAGGACATAAGATTCTATCTTTAAGGTCTGAATTGGTAAAGATTTCAAAACTCCCCTTTC
>JAVHNF010065459.1:12034-29981 GCA_034783455.1 Micropsitta finschii
AGCCCCTAAGCAGAAGGGAAGTGTACATGCAAATTTACTGCTCAGATGAAAAACCTCCCATACATTTGATGGAAGATCAGGACAAGATCAGCCAAGTAAGTACTTCTTTACGATAACTAGCACTAAAGACAGAGCTGTCATTTAAAGTGGTCACAGCAGCTTATAAAAATAAAGGTATTCGTATTTGTTTATACTTATTTCAGTTCCTTGAATGTCAACTAAATACAAATGTATTCCTAATTACACTGTGAAGGCTATCAAATGGTTAGAAAGGATGGACCTTCAAACCAGTAATTTTCACATCCATGTAAAACCTCTGACCATACAGCAGAAGCACGTGCACCTTTCAACAAGGATTACCCAAAACAGCTTGAGTTCCTCTGCCATGTGAACTATTCCACCTACTGTAACACAGCACTAGCCTGGAAACTAAGCAACAAAATTATGTCAACTTTCTATCTGCATTATGACTACAGTTTTTAATCCAGATTTCTAGTTTTAGGTAGCTATTAAGTGAATTTATTTCCAAAATTATGAGTTAGACCTACCTTGACCACAAAAAATCACTTTGCAAGAAACTGTTGCAGTTGGAAGGTTGTATCTAAATGCAATCCATAAAAGTTAATACCTGAAGTCAAGTGCTTTAACCATAAAGGCCAAGCTCGCTAAGCTGCTAAGCACCTGCATCTATAACCAAATACAGGAATTTTCAATCGTCGTATCTCCAAAACCAAAAATCTTTATCAGCTTACTTAAGAACACAACAGGCAAAATACTCCTAGCTTGCACAGACAAGCCCATATACCAAACACAATCATTTGTATCTCTCTGTACCTCCTTTATTCTTATTCTTGCACCAGCTGAGTTGAACGTATGTTTATGAGAGTGCTCTCTGGAATACCACCCTCCACATTTTTACAACCCCAGTAAAAAATTCTACCAGGTAACTTGATAAACTGGCTTCAACTAATTGCATCAGCTTTTGATTGCCTGATACAATACACAGTTATAACAGTTGATATTTATAAGTTCTATAAGCATTATACAGAAACAGTTGAAGCCATTTGAAATTCAGTTCCAGATTTCACTGGTTTTTTTACACAAAACCTCAATTTCTAAGGAAAAAAAAAGTCAGCAAAGACTATAAATGTTACACAGCAGTTTTGCTCTTATCTAGAGTAAATACTTGCTAATTTGTGATCTACATCTGCATATTTCCCTAATTTATTTTTTAAAGTTTATGAAACAATTCAATGAAGAATCCATCTTAAAAGTTGGCCAGGTAATTCACATATGCAGAATGACAGAAATTGGAAGAAGATCGGAATCTATCTGTAGAACATACTGCAACGAAAATAAAGAGAGCTTCAGCATTTACACAGCTGAATGAAAAGGTTTGGATCCTTACGATGCCTGTGTGAATCATGAATACATTTGTGTCTGTTGGGAGCAAGATGTTGCAAAGCCAGCAAGCTATGCAGGTCTTTGAGTAAGAGCTGAGGAAATACAGCTTAGGAAGCACTTAAGTTACGTCTAGGGAGCCCAGAGAGGCCTACAAATTTCTTCCAGTGCACCCAACCCGTACAGTGGTTAGCATACAGTATGCTAACACAAGCTGATTTTCAAAGTCACTGATTTTGTACCTCTGAAAGGTCAACAAACTCATTCTATTTTGAATTTTCATGTCAAATAATTAATGGATTATTTAATACAGAATTGAGCATAAAGGGGGCCTAGAAATTAACTTAGACAACCAGAGAATTTAGTTTTGAACACAAACATGCTGTTTTGACAAAACATGCATTATATAAAGCTCCACGTACAGTAAACAGCAGTTTATCATCACTTTTCTTACCCTGGCTTCTAAAGTCACTTTAGAGACCAGAACTTTGTATCTTGACAAGGATTACATAAAAATCCTACCACTTTGTTGACAGCCTCCATATCACAAAGGTTTTCCACTAAAATGCGACATGCTTCTTCTTTACCCCAGTGAGCAGCAGCATGAAGTGGTGTCCAGCCATCATAATCTTTAATATTTACATCGTAGCGAGCCTGAATTAAAAGCCTAAGGAAATTAGAAGAATTAGATGTTGACACTGCTGACAGAGATCAATGAATTGTCATAAAAGCATAAAGTTATTCTACAATAACATCCTACTCCTTTTTCATCATACATATTTTAGTTGGGCGATTGACAACTGATTAATTTTATTTCCTTACAGAAGCATTTCCCTTTTCATTGTTCAGTAGGTATATGCATTTTTAAGGAAAATTCAAGAAAAGTAGCCTTTTCCATTTTCCTCTTTATTCACTTCCTCTTCACCCAAAGTCCACAGTTAGCTATTTTTCTCCATGTGTAGTAATAGGGGGAACCCCTATTAAGGAAAGGAAAGCTGTAAAATGTCAAAAATTGTTGGATACAGTGTTCTTACATAGTAAATTATTAAAACCTCCTCCTATTCTAATTAGTTGCTTGAAACTTGCATGTCCTCCTGTCAGTAACGTGTGATATTGGAACAACCTAGTGCTTATGTGCTTCAATTGCTCTCTGAGAGGGAGCAGAGCTCCGGAGAGAATCTGCTTTTCAGCCTGCATTTGGCACGCTTAAATTCACCATGGTTGAAATGTTAGTGTCCAAGCAACAACGGACACATACCCTGACAGTTCTGTGTAAAGGGCTATCACCTCTCTGAAACACTGTCCATAGTTATACAAAAATCCCATAACTGTGAAGCACTCTTCCCAAAAATTTCTCTCCATTTCTCAAGAGCCAACATACTTATAGTAATATCTTCCAATGAGTCAACTTTCACACATGCTCAGCTGCAAAGTCTTGCATCCTACACAGAGCGCACGTTTTTGATAATGTGAACCCATCAAGAAAATTGCCTGCACATGTATTTTTCACCTCCTAGCAAAAGTACATGGACTGCACTACAAAGACAGCTAGAAAAATAAACCAGTTATAGATAAAATTCCCTTACAGACACAAGCTATCCTAAACCAAAAATCATTATATTCCAGCAGACTAATTTCTTTTCATCATGTTGAAGCACCAGGGTTTTTGAAGCAGATCTCCCATTCAGTAAATTGTATGTAATGGTTATAATGGTTAAAAAAGCTCTGTCATTTAACTTCTGTGCTGACAAAACATTACAAGGTTCTGCAGACCTTAAAGGTGGTAATACACAGTCAAGGTGTGTGCTCATT
The DNA here is from genome assembly GCA_034783455.1 of Micropsitta finschii. Classification (NCBI taxonomy): domain Eukaryota; kingdom Metazoa; phylum Chordata; class Aves; order Psittaciformes; family Psittacidae; genus Micropsitta; species Micropsitta finschii. Next base: position 15,248 of record JAVHNF010065459.1, read on the forward strand.
TTCATTCATGTTACAATATATATCTGTTCCTAGGACTGCTAAGAAGTCAAATACATTTACAATCACAGTAAAGCAATGTATTATTAAGTATGTTTTACTTCAATAAAAGCAGAGCTCTGATGAAAACCCAATTAAACCTCTGTTGCAATATAGCCTTGCATTGTATTAATGAAAAGGGACCTATGAATTACAGGGACTCCAAAAGCCTGACACTTTTCAGGAAAGATTTCAAGTGTTATGACTTACATAACAGTATCAAAAAGCCCCAAAATTAAATTCTCTGTTCTTTAGGTGTAAAAACCTTTAGTCTGGATTACAAACTGCTTTATGTATGTAAATAAATATGGCATTTTGAAAACATGCATCAATCAGAACACTAACCATCATTATGAAAAGGTATTAAGCTTGTTTACACGTCTGGCTTTAGAAACAGGGCAATTTTTTTGTCAGCTTTCTTCTTTTATGTAAGTATTCAGGCTGAATATGTATCACTGTGCTTATCGTTTGAATGATTTGAGAAAGCTAACAGTAACAGGATTTATGAGTGCTTGAAAACATAAAGCCAAGCTTTCAGGAAAAGACAGTTCTAGAGATTGCTATTTTCCAACAACTCCTAAAAGTCAGAAGTGTCCAATCATACCAATTCCAAGCAGCATTACATCAACAAGACGAACAAATTTGAAAAATTCCCATTGAAACCATACTTACTTTAAGACTTCTGTATAGCCCTTTGCAGCAGCTACATGAAGTGCTGTACCACCAGATTTTGCATGCCTGACATCACTTATATGGCCGCTGTTGAGCCACTGTCTTGCATCTCGTAGCATTACTCGTTCTTCTTCTTTTCGAGCTGCCTCTATATCAACCCCTAATTCGGATAGAGAGGAGGAAAAGAGAAGACACAAAATATTTTAGTTTCAATTCTCCAATTCAATTATGAAACAAATCTTGTACCATCTTTATGTGATGCAATAACAGCTGAACAATACAAATAATGTTCACGATTAGATATTAGTATCTTTTGAAGATTAATTCCAAGAGGTTATGAAACATCCATTACTGCATGACTCTTTGCATGCATAATGGAGTTTTTCCCAAAAGAGGAGGGGAGAATGGGGAGAGGGGAAAGAGAAGAAAGCTAGCAGAACCGGCTCTTCAGTTTTAAGAATTTCTGCCGTCACAGTAATAATCACTACAGTGACCAATTAAAAAAGGAGAAAAAATATATTTTAACCTTCTAAGCACCAAAATACAAGTCAGGTTTGATGTGTCTGCAGAAGGTAGAAAACAGCTACAGTTTTTTATATGGAAAGAGGAATAGCCTATATTCTCATCGATGATGAGAAGAAAGATGGAGCTATATTTTTTATAATTTCTACAGAATGTCTTGCTTGTCTTTTACCACTGTGACACATAAACCTTGCACTCCAATAACCAAGCCTTTGGAAATCTCCTTTCGTACCTCAAGTGAAAAACCCAAACCACCAAAACCTTTTTATAGTAAGTCTCACAAAAAATTATCGCACACTGATAAAAAGGGAGGAATGCAATATAACATTTACAAGTATGCGCATCAGGTTAAACAGACTGAAAAAAAACCCAGACCTTGAATGGGCAAAGTCTGTATGTGCAAGCGTGTTTTAATTACCAACACACTGACTGACCTAAACAACATAGTAGAAAGAGGTCTTGAAGAGAACTATGCCTGAGCATAGTTGCTCTACCTATGCTGACTGAATGGTGACAACTCTGCGAGGAAAAGCGACTTAGGAATTGTGACCATGAAGAGCTCAAACTGTACCTGGCTTGACCTCTAACAGAATCAGTGCACCAACCTTCAGGAAAATTATTTTATGTCTATGATTTGTCTAATCTTAGACCCTGGTATGCAGACACTTGAGAAAAATGTACTGCTCTTCTTTACTCTGAATTTTTAATTTCTCATGGAGCAAAGTATTAACTTGGATGTAATAAAAGTGAAATCCAGAAACAGGTATGGATTTAGTAGATAATAACACAAACCTCAACAGTAGTCCTTATACAGCCTCTACAACAAATGATTTTTAAAATACTTAAGAGAGAGACACTCCTTGATTCAGATCTAATTCTCCCCTCTTTCAGTATTCCCTGCTGAAGCCTCACCTGCCCCCAAACCATTTTTCTTCAAAAAGCTTGTTTCTATGACCTAACTCCTAACTGCCCAACTAATCACAGCACAACAATATAAGGCTGACCACAAGCAAGACCATGCAAAGCTAGAACATCTATTTTCAAAACTACTCTACACAATTATTTTTAATTAATTTTCAAAGTCTTTATAATGAACAGCAATTTCAGGTTCTAATGTCTTCAAACAGCTAAGGGATGAAGTGGCCTTCATTAAAGAAATTATTATCATAAAATGAAAATATACATAATATAGAGATGGTAATGTGTAGTGCAGTGCATCATTCTACTGGTTAAATTGTGGCAAAAGAGATTACAATAAAACGGATTCACCAAGCTTTTATCAATCTACTGGCAAACTGAAAGCCAGAGCAACGAAGTGGCAAACTGAAAGCAGTTACATTGCCACTGCTGAAATATACTTAAGGCAGTGGATACATCTATTATGCTAGTATGAATCAGTATTTCACAGATGCTATAATTCCCCAATTATAGGGCAAGAAAAACCTTGAAAATTACATGCCTGAACCAAAATTTCCTGAAATGCAGGAAGAAGGAATGTAATTATTATATGCTTTTGGAAACGTACCGTATAATTTGTTTGGCTTGTGATAGCATATGATAGTGCTATAACAGAGTTCACTTCTTGATTATTCTTCCATCAGTTCACACCATAAAAGATATTCCCTATCTACAAATATACAAAAAAAACCCCAACAAAACAACCCAAAACAAATAAAAGCAAACAAAGCAAGACCAGTTGGAGAAACAATTCTGTTCTCTAAGTAAATCTGGTAAAATTTTATGCTAAGGATAGATGAAAAGATAAAACTTCATATCATAAAATAACTGACACAGGTTATATTTTAAGCGTTCTAAACAGGTGACTGAGTTCCTAGACTCATCCACTTAAATGACTAAACAAGCATTTCAATCTTGGTAACTTAATAAAAATTAACAGAATTAAATTTCATCAGAAACTGATGAAAACCCATAATATAGAGGCAAGATGCAGGAAGATTCAAAAGACTGCTGAAGCACCAGGCAGAGAAAAAAGTCAATAGGTACTTGTTTTGAAGGAAGCTGTGGTAAAAACTGAATACATGGAAGTTTCTAAAATGGTCTCTCTCAAGACAAACCATGACTGATTCAGTTTTATATATCTAACAATCTTTATAACTCTAACAGATATGAAGAACAGAAACCATGAACTTTGAATCAACAATGTACTGATAATCACATATTCTCGTTTCTCTGGGAGGGTCCTATGGATCGATGTGTGAACTACTGCAAGCTAACTTCCTTGGGCAGTCTGCATCTGCATTTCAGAATGACACAGCAGTGCAGATCAGCAGACCCTGGGAAAATAATTCTCTAGAGTACAGTTATTTACATGTCAGTGTTGCCTGCAAAACACCAACACGCAAATAGTCTATATATCATCTGCTAGTCACATTTATGGCCATCCCCTTTTTGCAAGCCCAAGGTCTTACTGTGAATTGTTATCAAGGAGTAACCTTTTCCACCTAAAGAATCCAATGTAAACTCCTATCAGTGTAAAACTTCTTGTGTATGGCTCAAAAAGCACTTTTGTATAAAGGAAAAACAAAGGAAAACCACTTCCCAAAACCTGATCTTGAACTTCTAATGGTTAAAATCTAAGCGTACTTTCCAGGTATGCCTGCAGAAGCGGAGAATTATGTCAAAATAGCAATGCTTTTGCAGGGAAAGAACTAATACTGAATATAGACTTCTATCAATATCATAGTCGACTGCATTTCTGAAGCCCAAACAAGATGCAATGGCTGCAGAGGTTTAATGGCTGCATCAATACATTATTTTACAAGGCAGAAAAATTCTGATCATATTTCAACAGAAGAAAGTAGATGAATCTTGCCAATCTAAATAAAACATCCCTCGCTAATAACTGGCAGGAAAACGGGAATTAAACTGTGTCGCAGAAGAAAAGCTGCTCCCTGCGATAAGCTAAATACATTTCCCATTATTAACCACAGAAAACGGAATGTAAACAGCCCTTATTCTACCTTGTACGGCCCTTTCTCCTTGCTTTTGTTTTCCAGACTCTATTAAGGTATCAGGGAAAAAGCAAACGCTCGTGGTATGTTTCCAACACTTTGTTCATACGGCCCATAGATGGCAATGCACTGCCTTCCAGCTCAGCTCCAGTCGGAATATTATTCGCTCACACCACCAGGACACTTAACCTCTCTGGCACTCAAACAACTTCTTAAATCATTAATAATTTATGGCTAAATGCTTTCATTTTTTCGGATCAACAAGTGTTATTCAACAGTTCCAAACAGGTTTGGAAGCAGTTGTGCTGTTCAGTGAGCATTTAATGAAATTCAGCATAAATTTAAATGCTGAATCACTGTTTCAGGACTCTTCAGCCATATAAAGGCATGTTTTATAGATATTGCCTGGAAGATCAACCCACTTTTTACTTCATGTAGGGAATGTTTATATACAAATGTAATAGTTCGCATTTTATCCACATAAACAAAGCTGAGTTAAGCAATACATCTGAGAAAGTCTTGCTACATTCACCTATAATTAAGAATGAGAAACACTTGCTTCTCCTTGGAAAAGGAGAAGTGATCTCCCTGATAGTTGCTGAATAGCTACCAGGCTGTATCATGAACTCCTGATTCACCTCACGTCACCTCTCCCCACTAACTCACCTCCTGAGAATGTTTCCTATAATTCAAAATAACTGCTTAGGCAGTTAAAAATAATTTTAAGAGGACATCTGATGATAAACAGCTAAAAATTTGCTTGAAACCATTACAGTTAACCCTACTCAAGACCTGAAGAGAGGCAACATTTAAAACTGGCCAGGGCTAGCTGGGACTAAAGCCCCATCTCTCTCAAGTCTCCCAATTTTCAACAGTGCAAATGAAAACTTTACACTACTGGCAAAGGACATCTTCCACAACTATGACGTGCTGAAACACTGCCGAGTAGAAACATAAGGGATCGTATTGAGAAACTCTAAATAAAAATATTTTTAACAAAGATAAAGAATTACGTGGATCGCGGTGGCATAGATATACATGGGATTGGCATATGATAAAGATACCAGCCATATGGAGAAACAGCAAAACGGGTCCTAAGAGTTTTTTTTGGTTAACACACAAAATACTTCAAACACATGGTATGCAAAGAGAAGAGCTGTTCAGTACTACTTTGAATAATTTCCATAAAATACCTAGTTTTGCTATTTGTGAAGTTTTCATAACTGTGCCAAAATATCTTTATACCTTATGTGAGAATGAATGTAACTTATCTTCTCACAAAGAATAAAACTAAACTAGGTTTTAAGCTTAAAAAACATAATTAAGCCAATACTTGTCCTTTGAAGATCAGGGTAGAAAAATGCTTATCTTACTGTTGGGAGTGCTATTGCTTACAGAATACCTAGTCCATTAGTTCAGGATTACTGCACAGTTCATTTTTTGAACAGGGTCCTGCAATATGTTCAACAGAACACAGGTGGCCTTATCTGAGGACCTGTGGCCCACACAAGAGGACACATGAAAAGATGCCTTAACCAAAGATCACAGTTCGGAAGTGCTGCATATGATAGATCAGACTAACTGAAGACAAGACATAGGATAATAATACTATAAAAGCTCTCTCATGTCTAACATGCCTTACAACATAACTTGTAAACCAAGAAGATTAATTTGGATCACTGACCACCTCCTCTCTAGACAGGTCAGATTTTGGAGTCTGAATGCTAAAATAGGATGAGCAAACACTGCAGAGCCTTTGTTTTATTAAGCCTGCAATGTCACATAGATCTGAACTGTACTGTACTCTACAATTTACCTCTGTGAATTTAGTGTTTTCAGAGGCTCACAGTTTTTGTCCTGTAGTAAGACATATACTTAAAATATAATTCAATACCTGTAAAACTTGATAAATACAAACTCATGATCTGTAGAAGACTGAATAGTTGCACAACTGGAAGCTCCATTTGAACTTTCCCTATAAAGACAGAAAGTCTGCAAAAGCGGCAAAAAGGCTGAGCTAACATGGTGATTCTCCTCAGATTTCCAAATGTCATCACTTAAACATATCTGGAATCACAATGAAACGGACTGATCTTTCCAGGCCATTTTTTTGCCACCAAGCAATTCTGACTACTGACACCAGTATATAGGAAGTCATATTCACAGCATTAACTAAGCAACACAAAAATGAAACTAGAATGAATGTATGAATAAATACACAAGAAACAGTTACAAGGCAAGAATATTACAGAAAATGTATGCTTAATTTTCACACTGCATGTTTTACCTATACAGAGGTAAGATATTTTGGCACCCAGGTTTGTTTATTCAAAATTAATAGGCTGATATTCCACTACTGGTAACACTGAGACAAGGCTGATAATTCCACAGATCCCACAGTTAACCTGCATTATCAAAACTACAGCATTGCTTTATTTTATGTGAGGACCAATGTTGAAGCTGGAGGGGTAATTACAGTGAGTCACATGTACAGTCAAAGATGAAACTGTCAACACACATCAGTGTTAATTCCACATTAAGATAAACAAATTCCAATTTTAGAGATATGAACTTCTGTAGCTACAACATACACATAATTAGGCACTTTCCAAGTGACTGTAATGGCTACATAATAATATTAACTTTATATATAAAGTTATATAATATTAACTTTATATGTAAGTTAAGGATGCTATCAAAAGCACACGATTAAAAACTTATTGCTGAGACAACTGTCTCATGATTTACTAAGGTATACACTAAAGTTCACATCCACATTCACATCCTTTCTATTCCATTCCCATCTGCAGTCATTAAGTATTTCCTATGATTTCATCCCCTTAGTTCTTACAACTTTAGACACAAATTCTGAAGGATGCTGTATGCCTTCTTCCCCGTTTCTGTGAAACTACTAAGTGGTCTAACAGCAAAATGAACTAGGTAGAATATATATATATATATATATATATAAACACATTCATATATGTGTGTGCAAATATATTTACATATGTATATAAAAATAAAATTATATACATATATATAACCATAGGCATTAGTATCCTGTTAAGACCAGGAAGGCAGAAATGCTGTCAGGGATGTTCACAGTGTGGTCACACTCTGTAGGACAGCATCCAGTTCCTGTTCTGCATAGAGGGAGGTCAAATCACTCTGAAGCACAGCCCTAGCAAGTTTCTTCTCACCTGACATGGTGCCTCGTTCAACCAATATAATTTTTCAAATCATCTGAGAAAGACCAATCTTCTGGAAATCCTTTAGTTAGTCAGCAAGCCAACTGACAAAAAACTGTAGAAGAGGAATGCTTGGAAAACAGTTTTCCATAGCAAGTGAAATACAGTATTTTAAAACAACCTGAATTAGCCCTTTAGAAACTAACAGCTGCAGTGTAGGTATATCTACATTCTTCTCAGACTTGTAAAGACTGTACCACAGATAGTTTATTGTAAGCTTTAAATACAAAATATGTAAAACACACTGAAATTTTCAGTGAATTGTAGCATTTAGCTCATGTTGCCCATGCTAATTTTACAATTGAGCTGTTCAAAACAAACTTGTAAAAGAATATTAGCGTGTAATGTTTAATCTGCACTGTAAAAATGTACATAAAACACCCATATTAACAATTTTTTTAAAGTGTAACATACAAGTAAGAGATTTTGAAAGGGATTTTTTCCTAAATAATGTCAATTTTACAAAGAACTACTGCAGTCAATTATGACAGCACATCAGTAAAGTCAAACATTCCAAAACCAGCCTTCAAGAATTTAGGCTGAGGCACATTCTAGAAACAACTCTCCAGCACAGACTGACAGTACTGTTAGAAAAGAGAGCAACAACTGTATTCTTTCCAAACTAATTAAAATAGACAAATGATAGCACAGACAAAAAAATAGTCACAGCTATCTAATCTGAAATTCTTTGTGTGTGAACTATAAGAACTGTTAATCAAAATTCCATTAACACTACCAAATAAGTGAATTAAAGCCTTTGTCAAATCTACAGTCTATTTCTTTATATCATTAGGTATCCTGTACTTCCCTATCTTGTCATCCATTTTCTTTTTACCCTTTACTTTAGGTATTAAATGGGTTTACCATACAAATGAAATCAGGGCAAAGACTGAAACAATTATTAGTTTATTTTTAAATCGTGTAAATCTGCATTAGAGATATAAATTTAATGCTACAAAAAAGGAATTTTTTCAAAGAGGAAGAAACCTTCTAAGAGGCATGGAGGGGTCTAGAAGTAATGGAGACGTATTTCCCTAGCACTCCAAGTGAAAAGGCTCCACATCTTCCATCTGATTGTCATTTTCCTTCAATTTATAATGTAACTCCTATCACATCACCCCAGTTCTTGTACTGGGAGTTTTGGAATGACAGTGCACATTCAACAACTGGGAGTTGTTGAATGACAGATGGTCAGTCAACAACAACTGAATATTCTTTCCTCTGTGGAATGGAAAAAACCACAAACTTTCAAAGACCTTTCACTGGAAAACCCATGAGGATTGGAACATGGAAGACAGCAGTGTAAGGAGAGGAAAAAAAGCAGGGAAAAATGAATCAAAATGTTTTTCCAAAGGCCGGTTTCACTTGTAAAGACACCTATGCCAGTGCTAGCAATTTTATAGCAGCAAGATACATAAATATAGGGTATTCATTTTCAACAATACTGCCAAAACTTGTTATTTATCCATTAAGTGTACCATGAATGCTCACCTACATAGTGCTCTCAGAAGGGTACACAAAGCCAGGAGGAACTTGAAAGATTCGTGATACATTCTCAGGCCTAAACAAATGCAATCTAAGACTCCTTATCCTAGTGAGTAGCTTCAGACATTTGGTATTGTAGAAGGGCATTCAAAAGGTCAGACCTAAACACAAGGGGTGACTTATACGATGTGTTACAGTTGTTTACTCTTGTTTTAGTTATTATTAGGCTAGAATACCTAGAAAATGGGTTGAGCACCGTACCGTGTATTGGCAATTCTCTTTAGAAAACAAACTGAGTCACTTTAAAGTTTTTAATTTAGCATTAAGTTTTCAAAAATATATTTAGTGTTGAACACACAAAACTATCCTTTCATATTCCAAATTACCTTGTCTATTTACTTCATTCTGAAGCAGCTCTTCCATTGCCTCTTCTTCAGCAATATCTAATGGAGTGTCTCCTTCACTATTAACAGCTCCTACATGTGCTCCTTGACTAATTAAATACCTGCCAATAGAAAAACAAACCATAAGCAATATAGTAAAACTGATGCAAAAAACCACAACCAAAACCAAAGCAAAACAGCAGCCATGGATATGGGTATATACATGCACACATACCATTAATATAAACAACTATATTAGGTATACATAAAAAAACATTATGACTGTCTGAATATCTGTATGTCTTTTCATCATAATGCCCATTAATACAAAGAGCTCTCTGTTTGCTCTTCAGTTTGCCACAGAGACTCCTGACATATTTAAATAAACACTTGCAAGAACTGAAAGAAGAAAATGGTTAGATGAAGAACAAAAGCAACCACAAGGTGAACATAGTTTGAATCACCCATTTCCATAAGCTCCTCATATTAAACCACTCTTCCTAGAAATTCCAAATTCAGTGGCATATTACTTTTCTGTACTTTGCCAGAATGATGACACTTGGTCTCTGAGGCAGCTTCCTAAGGGTTTTTCCAACCTACTTGGTTCTATGATTCTATGAAAACCAGAACGTCCCCTGCTCCTAAGTGTTCATAAGGTCAGCTTTTGGTGGGGAAGAGAGGTGAGAGGGAGCAAGGAAGCAGTATTTCACACTATTCCAACCCTTTGAGTGTTTTCTTACTTAAAGTGCTACTGTCTCAGGAGTCAACAATCCAGACTCAGTGGAAATTATTTCTGAATTTCCAAAAAATTCCAAATAGATTAATGCCAACAGTAAGTCACAAAAGGATTAAGTTATTTCACTGCATTAAACCATAAGCCTATAAAGTTATTGAGAACCTAAACTTAATACATAAACTGTTTCCAAGTAGACAATGAACAACTAAAACACTAATATACATCAGCCTTGCACCTTCTGACCATAACATTTCACTTCCCTAACAAATTTAACAGTCTGATCCACAACAGAACTCAACACAAGGAAAAAATTGCAAACATACCTCCTGCCATACGGACCTTAATTTACACTTTCTATATATTTGAGGAAAAAGTATCAGGAAATACTTAGACCAGAAGAACTAGCTATCCTTTTGGTAACAAGTGTATGAAAAAGTGCTTTTTTAAAGTTACTACTGCAGAATGCCAAATTATGCAGAAGCCAATCACAACATTAATCCAATACTAATACAAGTGCTTTAAAGTATTTGTGCTTAGCCACTGCCAATTAACAACAGATTCCAGATCTAGGATCGTATGTTCTTAAACTTTACTAAATAACTCAGCATGAAGTACTTTCATACATTTCTATTTTTTAATGTATGATGTAAATAGCACTTGTCATTAAACCTCTGTAATTACGTCAAGAAGAGGTAATAACTAACAGATCACAAAATGAAAATTAATTCCCAGAAGTGTAACTGTATCTCCTGGGATATGCATCATCAGTTACCACTGCTAACTTTGATGCTGGTATGCAGTTCTGGTTTTATACTGCCCCTCTTAACAGTGCTGCTGTGACTCTTATCCCTCTTCAGTTCAAAGATTTAAATTCTGCAGGAATGAAAAATAAATACAAAATAACAGCATTTCTCAACAATACCGGCTGTACTGTTTTAATGGTGACACAGCCTTCCAGGTCACAGATCAGATAATTGCTATGCAGGGTGTCTGCTACGCAGGCAAAAAGAGCTGTGGGGAAACCAATTTACAAAGTCAAAACGTTGATTCAAACCCAAACTGAATCATGGACAAAACTATCTTAAAAATAAAAAAACAACCCAAGTAACCATTTGTGTTCTTTCAACCTCTTTCTTCTAATAAAGATGCAAAAAAAGTTATGTTTAAAAAACCTGATTTTTACCTGTTCACACATAATACCTATACGGAAAAATTAAGCTACTTTTGTAAGAAAAATACATCTCTCATTGAAATAGCTGTATTTGGTCAACTGGGCCAATAACTTACAAACATCATAAAAGGAGCAACACATAAAAGGCTACAGAAGCATTTCAGAAAGTTATTATTTAGATATATGAACAACTTCATCATCAAATGATTTTTTAAAGTAGACTCAAAAATTAAGGTGCTCACAGACCAAAATCAGATCAGCAGAGCTAGGGGGATTAGTATGGTTGGAGCAGTAGCGCTATTCAAGTTCCTCTTTGCATATGCTTACAGACCTTTGGTTTTCCTGTGTCAACAGAACCATGCCCTTTGATACCACATCCAGAAAAAGGTGCTTTTTGTAAACTCGGATGCAGCTGAAAAGTAAAAATACTTTTCTGATATCACCTACTTTCAAAACCTTTTGGTATAGCACTTAGATTTTTGTCTTTTGTAATGCCCTTGTGGCAAATAGGCAGGTTCAACAGACAGCTACAGAAGAATAATTCAAACAATCTGACAATAATTTATATAATATTCTGGTAGATGCTTGTTCAAAATGTAAATAAATGAGAAAGAAACTCGATCAATGGTAGCTTGATCCATACCATGCTTGGTTCTGGAGCTATAGCTTTCAATTGTTGATATTGAAGCTAAAGGTACCTTTTAGACACTCTTGTGGCCTAAGTATACAGAATTGCAAGTATCCCAGGAATACTAAGACAGACAAGAGCAGGAAAATGAAATCAAATTGTTCCTGATGCTTCTGCCCTGATGTTTCCATGGCAAGCATTACGCAGTCTGGGTCAGACTGGAAGAACAAGTTTGCTTTGTGATACTGTTGGTTTATGAAGCCAAAATATTTCTATTTGAAATTTTTCTTTTAAAAATCACTGCTGTCTATTCCTCCATAGCTATTACAGATTGACGTTAACAACCTTGACAAAAAAATGGCACATTTATTTTCTAGAATTATTACAAAACCCAGATTCTTCCTCATCATTTTGTGAAAAATACATTTCAATACCTTTCATAAGGGGTTGGAACTTCAGTATCTCTGAGACAATAGAATCATAGAATAGTTAGGGTTGGAAATGACCTGAAGATCATCAAGTTCCAACCCCCCTGCCATGGGCAGGGAAACCTCACACTAAACTGTGCCACCCAAGGCTCTGTCCAATGCGGCTTTGAACACCACCAAACAATAATAAGAAATCTCTGAGATTACTGTACAAAAGCCAAACAGATGACATCAAAACCAAGCTCAAGAACTGGAACTTAAAAATCTGAACTAACAACTTTGGCCTACACTTTGAATTAAAAAAAAAAAAAATCCTCAAAACAACAAAAACCCCTTACAGCTGAGGTTTTGTGTAAGTCTATCAATAAAGTGCACACTGAGACACAAGTAAGCAGCGAAGACACCTCTCTCTGGAGTTACATGCAACTTCTAATCTTATTTGTGAATTTAGAACCTAAGAAACTGTCAGACACTCGAACTTCAGTTTTAACAAAGCCTGTCAGCTGCAGAGAACAAGATCTGCAGATAACATTTTAATACTAGTTTATCTCGGCAACAGAAAGAGGGGCATATGTTTACATTCGAACCTTGCCCCAGTTCCCAATATCTGGAAACAAGTTTGCAAAGTCATTAGGGATATAATTAACTTTAAGTACTCGCTGAACCTGAAGGTCACCTGAAGGGTGACAAGCACAAGGCAGGGCAGAGAAGTGGCTGCTGAATTGATTCAGTTCATTAAAGATTGTGTGCTGAGCTCACAGGAGACCCACTAATGAAAACAAGAGGTCCTTTCAGATGAGTCAGAAGACTGGCCAGCAGGCTCTAACTCCAAAAATCTGAGGACAGGGACCCTCCTAAAAAATCTCCTGCTTAATAAAAGCTTAATGTGCTGTATATACATTTAAAATAAACATGTTCAGTGGGGCCTTCTAGGGAAGCATGGCTTAATTGCTTGTGGGGGCACCAACCAGCAGCACAACTCGTCTCTCAACAGTTTTAAACTAATTGGCAGTTTCAGCTAAACCCAGCTGCTTTTCTGCTTTGAATCCATACATAGTGGAGTGCAAGTTAATTCCATGAGCATTTTAACTGAGCGATAAGAGGGAGCCAAAGACAGAAGAAGTGTCACTGTGTTCTTGCAGCTACGCAAGCTGTCATCTGAAGAAACAAATAATGAAAAAAAATGTGCCCCACAGGATACAAAACCAAACTGAAACCGCACACGTCTTTGGAATATGTGTTTTAATGGCCTTCTTTTGAAATGCCTTTCAGAATTATTTCACTGATTTGTTTAAAATATAAAGTATCAATGCACTTTTTACTACGTTTTTGTAAATCATTCAAATTACTAATCCAAAGACATCCATAAGAAATCAGTCAAGCAATTAGACGTTCAAGAGACATTTAACAAATAAAAATGATACAGTTTTAACACTGCAGCTTCCCATTTTATCTTTTTCAAAGCTGCCGTACACTAAAAGTCTCCCCTTTCCAGACCGATTGTTTTGGGAGTCTGGGAATATTTCTTTAAATATTTTCTCACTGAGAAGAGTTTCACTTCAAATTTAAATTTTTAATGCTGTTGTTATTAACTCAGAGAGAAGCAGATTTGCTACCTCAAGCTCCCTAAAGCTCCCCAGTCCTTCTCAAAAGTGGTTTTGTTTTGGGTTTGCTTTCTTTCTTAATTTGCAGCTAAAGTAACACTGGAGGCCAGGCAAGCAGAGGTATACTTACCTGCATATACAACATATCAAGAGATAAGATGACAGCTTACACATCATTCTTGAATTTTTAAGGTGCACTTCCCAAAATGAAGGCCTAGACATTTTCATTTTCCCCCCTTTTTTAAAAATCTTAAATATTGCAAACTTGAAGCAAATACAAAAGCATTAGAATAACACTGCGCTAAATTCTGTTGTGGTACATAGTACACATATGCATACTATGGATGGTGTTAAAATGTGCAACACAGAGCAGGTGCCAGGCAGGTCTTGCAAGGCACAGCAGAGCTCTGGTTGTCTGGGCAAGGGGCACCCTGCACAGCACCCAGCTCTGCACGACTGGGCATCTCCTCACCCTCTTTAGTGACAACCTACCCTAGAATAAATCTAATTACTTGAAAAACAATTATGTTAATATCACAGAATGGTTAGAGTTGGAAAGGACCTTAAAGCTCATCTGGATTCAACCCACGGGCTTGGTCACTAGAGCAGGTTGCTTCAAGCCCCGTCCAACCTGGCCTTAAACACTTCCACAGATAGGGCAGCCACAGCTGTGCTAGTGCCAGTGCCTCACCACACTCACATTAAAGAACTCCTTCCTAATGTCTAATCTAAATCTATCTACTTCCAGCTTAAAGCCATTCTCCTTTGTCCTGTTACTACATGTCTTTGTAAAAAGTCCCTCTCCAGGGGACTCCCTCTCTTGTAGGTCTCCTTTAGGTACTGGAAGCT
>JAVHNF010065460.1:17880-29907 GCA_034783455.1 Micropsitta finschii
TGTGCATTGCAGCCAGGCCCTAGGCTGGGAGGGCAGAAGACAGAAATCAAGTGGCTGTTGCATCTTAGGTTATCATAAAGATGAAAAGGTGGGACACTGGCAGTGTACCTGTAGTAACTAATTATAATGATCAACAAACATGCTTATAAGCTATTATTAATTGTATCTTTTCATTATATTATATTTTGCCATTTCATAACATCAGCATTGCAGAGATAACCGATGCTGCCTCAAAATCTATTTTTAGGACTGAATTTTACAGTTTGAAATCTAGCATGATGCAAGGACTTTTGGCATCTTGAACACTGTGGAAAATATTACAGAAGGGCAGATATTACTCCTGATGAGTTCAGGAGTTGCAGCAGTTTCATGGCACTGAGATTTAAAGTAAAAAGACTGGTGCAGACCAATAGGACGAGTAGTGTAAAAGATATTTTAAACAGCTGAAATGACATCCAGAATCTATGTTGAGGGAAGGAAAAATGTCATTAAATATGGATGTACTTCTTGCCTTGTATTAGGCACTGTTGATCAGTTTTTCACCAAGGCTTTTTCTTAAACAGCTTATTCTTGTGGCCAAGTTTGGCACATTAGAAAGTGCAAGACTGACAACAGTGATGGGTGCAAAGCTCACTCTCAGGCCCCACTGAGCTTTTCCATATGGCTTTCACCAGTGACATCCTGATTAGAATGTCACCAGCCCTGAGACAGGATTTTAACAGGGAGCTTGGCTTTGTTAGGCTGAATGCATTTAACAAGAACTAACATCAGGTCATCAAACACCTTCGCTTTTGTTGCAGGAGTTTTTCAGGGGTGAACTGTCAAGCAGTCTCTTGTGCAGCATTCTTTGGAGGAAAACAGCCTCAACCTCTGATTTTGCCACAGGCAATTCCACGGTATCCTCACTTAAGGGCCTGTGGTGTGGCTGGGGAGTGTAGTGAAAGAGGAGGCAATAAATAAATAGTCCTTCTATGTTTTTGCTTGTTTGTTTGATCAGAAATCATATGTGCAAAGATTCTCTTATTTATACGAGTGGTCCTTCTGAGCACAGGAATCTACAGCCTTCCCCTGATATTGACTATGCTATATTCGATCACTGCTTCTAAAACTCACCCACACAGGGAATATTTGATGATAATTCTTCAGTAGGTGATTATAAAAAGACTTAATGTTGAATTATTATAATCGAACATTAAATTGACACCTCGCATTAGCCCATCATTATACCTCTTTTCCAATTCCTCTGCTGTCATGCCACTGATGTGATGAATTGCAGCCTGTCACATCACGTTACATTACGCAGAACAAACACGACAAAACACATACCAGCTGCCATGCAAATATGTGTTTGCCAACTCTTTTCGGTGCACAGAAATGCAATCGGTGAATTCCCTATCAGAAAACTAGAGGCTCAAGGATGGCTCTAGGGTGTGTGAGACAAACATGCCTCTGACACACCGTGAACGCACAGATACCCAGCTCTCAGCCAGCCACAGCCATTACAAAAGTGCCTCCTCCTGTGATTATTTCTTGTTCTTTCAGAAAAAAAAAGCAGCAGCAAATTCTGTGGCTGCTGATGTCATGAAACAAAATATAAATATGTAATAACTAATCCAGTGCTTGTGTTCAGATTTGGAGCTATTTTTATGACTGGCCAGATTTTGGCTGTGTATGTGTAAATATAACACCCACTTATGTACACACACATGTGCATAGTAGGAGACGTGTGAATATACATTATGTGGCTTTTAACTGCAGTCTTTTAGCCTGCATGTGGGCCTTTTGAAGCTAATGGGAGATTTACCAGGGGCTTTTTCACAGAGCTGTAGGCAAGATTGGAATCCAGAACATATGAATATTATATTATAATGATACAGTGTAAATCATACAGTTTGACCTACAGTAAATTAGAGGCCATTAAATTTCATCCAGGTATCCTACACCAAGCCAGAAAAACTTGTGTTTGACTAATGTATGAATTGTATTTGGCTAAAACCTATTTCCCAGAGAGGTATTCATTTAGTCTCCATGCAAAGACACTTTCCATGCATCAATTTCTTTGATAGTTTGTTTCAACAGTTATTTTAACTATGTGCGGTTTTTATTTAAATTGACTTCAGTCTATGGAGGTAGTGCTGAGAAATCTAATTCCAACTTAATTTCCTAGCTATAATGTCAATGGATACTGACTTGCCTCTTTTTGCTTCAATGCCATGCCATGAGCATCCCTTCTAGATCTTTTATGATGGACTAATCTTTATCATGTAAAATCCTTACCAAAGAATATCTCTATGAATTGTTTTCACTTTTGTAACTTACTTCTTGATATGTTGTCATGGAAAATAAGTTATTTACTTGGTAATTAGCATCATTCATTCTTTATGTGCATCAGCTTTGCTGGAGGTTATAGGGATAAAATAGAAATATACTGAAAAGATGTGGAATGAGAAACCTCACATACTTTGAAATAACCTAACCATTAGTAGAATAAATATGGATCAGACACAGACAACTCCTTTTAGTTTCCAGAATTTGGAAATACTGTTATTTTTTTTGTTTATAAACCAGTCAAAAACCTCCCTAGAACTGTCTCTTCCAGTTACTGATTTTTCTTATTTTCTGTGCAACGCATCATTTAAAATGAAGGCAAGAAATTGTTAATCAGCAAAAAATTGTGACTTCTTGGTAAGATTTTTTCATATTAAACAGGCCATAATTTTACGGTTGACAGACATTACAAAATATGAGGATCATTAGAATGAAAATATTAAGGAGAATAGTGTCTTCATTTCAGGCATAGAGTGGTGCTTTTTAAATCAGGTTCTGTAGTGAGCAAGAATATGTCACACTAACGAAAGGAAAAAATGGAATGCCATGATTATTCTAAAGCTTGACACAAAACTATAAATCTCTTTCAAGTGAAGATACACAGATCTTTGTGTAGACCTCTGCAGCTAAGCAAACTAGCTAGCCTTTGATGTACTTATAATTATTAGGGGCTGCGGATTATGTCTTTAGGCAAAGCTGTCTAGCAGTGAAAAGGTATAGATCAAAACTGACATCATGACACAAGTAAGCGGAGAGGTGAGATGAGGTGGAGCATCAAAAATAGTTTGGCATTACTACAGACCTTAAGTAAAACAAACAACTCCACTTCTAGAAAAGAACACATGGAGGGGAGCACTTAGTGCCCGTAACCTCCCTATGGAGTAAACTCCTTACTACTAGCAGGAAAATTAGAAGTTTGATTAAGAAAAAGCTAAACATCAGAATAAAGAAGATCCAGCAGATACACTTAGCTATATAGGAACATATTGTTGCACTCCCAATGAAGCAGGTATGGCAGACTATGCATTCAGAACTACCACTGCAGTAGGCTTCCATGCCATAAGTGCTGGGTGCCACCAGCTCCTCTTGAAACCAGGGGACTCAAGCAACATATATCAAGTAAGGCATCCTTGATATGGACAAAATATCTGGGTAAGAGCCACACCAGGCTCTTTGTAATTTTTTCTGTAGAGAGCAGGAGCTCTGGTGGTGCCAGGCCTACACATGAGCTTACTATTGCTAAAACCCCCATCTGAAGTCCACTAGAGATGGTGGAAAGACTTCATTGTGTTTAGTGGGATCTGCATCAAATGCTGTGTGTGGCTTCATATAAGAGCGTATACATGAGCACAGTTAAATCATTTCAAATTACTATGGATCTTCAAAGACACTCGTCTTGTGTGGCACAAAATTTAGAAAGTGCTTGTGGAAACTGATTTCTTCCCATAGGTGAGCTGCCAATCATACTTAAAAAAAACTTTTCATTAAAAATGTTGTTCTGTCTCTCTGAGGAAAAAGTCACATTATGAGAAAAATAAAGGCAAAGGATTTGATCAAATCCTTTATACAATACAAATAAATAAATAGGAGATGTAATATTTACACTGAAGGAAGTAGAGCTCCAAAAAAATGTAGCATGAGCAGGTGTCCCCTGAGTCTTTCCAGATCATAGTTCATCTGTGCATTGGATAGTACCTTTTAAGCATATCATAAACATGTTACACAGTGAAATAACAATCATGGTATGCAATAAAAGGTTAAGATTCTCGGTTACCTTGAAACTTGATAGCAAGGGAAAGACGAGTGTGGCAACAAAAAGCAGGAAATGAAGAAGGCTTTGTCATCAGCATCAGAGAAGGCATATGAGGGTAAGGAAGAAGTCTATTACTTGATAGATGAAAGGAGTCACCAGAGATCAGAAGAGGAATAAATGTTATCAACTAGGCTAATGCAGGGGCAGAGAAGGTTACAGAAACAGAGGGACAATTCTAAACATGGACTCGAAATGCAAGTAGGCTTGCCAGGACTGTCAGAAATAGGGGAAGAGATGACTAAATTACAAATGATTTGGAGGTAGCAGACTGTATGCAAGACCAGACTGGTATCTCCAACACACTGTATGGAAGACAAAACACCATAGCATGTGTCATTATTAATTATCACAAATAACATGTAAGCCATTCAACATAAAATAGTTATCACAGAACTAAGAAGAAATGAAGAAGTTCTCCACTTAAGGTTCAAACTGGTGACGTTCTGCCAGTAAGGTGAAATACTTAGGGCCTCTATATTTTAAATACCATTTCATGAATTGTGTGGGAAATTAGACCTCAGTCTCTGTGAGAACTGATAAGATTTCCTATCTCACTTTCAAACATTATGGAGTACTTGCAGAAACTTTTTAAAATTCTGTTTTAAGTGGAAAAATCCTCAAGCGCTTTCATTAGACATAACTGTACCACCAAAACATTAGTCAGTCTCATCTAGCATTTCAGAACAATGCAATTATCTCAACATCAGTGTTTTTACTAAAAGACCTCTGTTAAAAATGTTGCCTAAACATTAGCATTACTAGTATTATGAATTTAATTCTCACAAGAAATACAAGGTTTCCCAATTTGCCTTTCAACTATGCAGCAGTTATCTATCTTGTCATAACATGAATCCCTTTTGGGTGAAAGCTATTGATTCGAAGGTTAAAATCATCTTGCTAGGCTCTAATGCAATTTGTTGGAAGTTGGCCTTGGGAAACTTTCTGACACTGACTACATATGCTCTTCATTGGATATTCATTGAGCAATGATGTCTGAAAGGCTGAGCTCTTCACCTCCGCGATCACTATTAGTTACGGCATTTCCTAACAGGCTGTGCTATGTTAGTTCTTTGCAACTCAAGTTTTACATTAGTAACCTACAGTTTACAGCACTGAACAGACACTCTTCCACCATGGACAATATTGTTCCAGGAACATGTATACAAGAATGCATCCATAAACAGAATTAGCAACCTGCAAATACTGTTAACACTGAAGAAAGTCCTCTCTGTCTATCCTAAAGGAAATGATGTCTGTTTTAAGAGAGAGAGACACATCTCAAACATATTAATGCTATTTCAACACTATAAAGCTGAAGTGATGTTTGGCTGTAAGGATAGTTTTCTGCTCCTATCAAAGTACTCAGACTCTATATTATAAATACAGGCAATCTTCCTTCCTTCTTTCTGTCAATCACATCTTGAAAACTTCGCAATCAAAACTATACAGAAAAACGCCCTGAATCTCATCATGACTAAAAAGAACTGGCTAAATGTACAAGCAGAGCTGTTACTGCATGCAAAAGACTGACAGTCAAATCAGCAACTCCAGGGCAGCTGAGCAGGCATGTGAAAACATGTGCACTGGTATACTACATATATATGGACATTTCTTGGATGTATATTATATGAAAAAACACAGAAGAAAGATCCACAGTTTAACTGCTGCAAGATGAATTTCCAGTGTTAAGACAAAGGATAAGCATGAATGTCAAATCCTGCTTGGGGAAACTATCTCCATAAGCTGCTCTATTTCTCCAGAGCAGTGGCAGAAATTAAATGAAGTTCAATTGGAACCTACACTGCAAAGGTAAGTTCCCTAACTTCATGATTTATCACTGAACATTCACCAATTAAAGATGTATCTCTGTTCTGATGATTTAAAGACATGAGTTTGATAAACCACCCTCTAGCTTTCGTGGTGTTCAACTTCCCATGGCATGTAATGCTGACAATGCTATTCGAGCTTTCCATCTGTGCCCTATTTCTTTCAGTTAATAAAGCATTTTAAGTAAATGAGAAGGAAAGCTCTTGTCTTTTTTTTTTTCTTTTTCCTTTAAAGACATTATTGCAGATATCTTACAGCTGAAGAAGGGAGGGGGAAAACCATTCCACATTCCAAAGGTGCTTATATTAGTAGCTCTGAAAATTATTCTCCAAGGAAAAAGGGATACTACACAATCTTGTGGCAGCAAATCAAAATGGTAACAGCACAGTGGCAACACACATGAGACTTTTATACAAGGATAAGTCAGGGTGGAAAAGTCTGAGTGAAAACAGCAGCTTTCTGAAAACAAGGAGTGATCTGACTTCAAGCAAGCAAGGTGTTTGCCTTATAAGTTTTGAAAGGTGACTGAAAATAATTAGTCAGATTTTCCTCTATCCATTTAACACTTGTTTAGAGTTTAAAACATAATGCTGTCTGATAAATTATTTCACAAAACTACAAGATAACATCATAACATCTTACCTTGTTCTTCTGTTGTGATCATTACTGCATAGGCTTTTAATGGTCCATTCACTGACTCGAAGTCAGAGAATTCAACAGACAACGAGTTGTGACTGACTGCCTTGACTAAAGGAGCTTTGCTTGGAGCAGGTGGGTCTATAAACAGAAATATTTTTTTAGTACCTGACTGGTAAAGAAGAGTTTTCTAAACAGTAAAATGCTGTAGCACTGATGCTATTCATATAATGCATATTTATTGTGCGTCACATTAGACTTTGCATGAACATTATATTTTATGCATATTGTGTAGGATGATAGCGTACTGCATTCAAGTTTTCTGTTCTGTAATCATGAAGTCAACATTTTAGTCCTACAAATATTTTTAGTTCTCAAATCACAATGCTTACCAGTAATGCTTGTATTACATGTTGTCTGCACTGGATCGCTTTCAGAACTATTTGAAAGAGTTGCAATAGTAACAATATAGGTGCTGAAATAATCTAAAGATGGTGTTGTGAAGGTTTCTGCTGAGCCTCCTCCAATGCAGGATGGAGCCTGTTCTTCTTTTTCCCATGTATCATTAAATATTTTAATTTTGAAGCCAGAATTGTTACCAGGAGGACATTCCCATGTCAGCGTTAGAGAAGACTCCTTGAGCACTGGTTCACACTGAAATGAATTCACTAAGGCAGGAGCTGTTAAAATACAAAAACAAACCCAGAAAACTCAGGAGCAGTAAGAAATCAAGTATTGTAGTAAACAGAAAAAGCTGTCTAAGTTCCGTGCATAAATGTTTATAAAACTTCAATATTCCTTTCCACTTTTAAAAAGATAAAGCTACTGCCAACAAGGACTTGTTACCCTATGAGGAAGAGAAGTATGTAACACACTAAGCATATTGGCCTCTTCCGTGCTCTCTAACTCCGCTGCAGACAGGTTTGCTGAGAAAATTTAGGTTGAGTATCTGTCAAGATCAGCAAAGTTTTCAAAATACTGTTCAGTGACTGAACATAGCACTCAAAGAACATTTATAGAGTAGTATGTAAATTGACACTAGCTTACTGTATAATTATTTAAAACTCTTAGGTGCCAACAAATACAATGAATATAAGCTCTGTGCATTAAGAGCAAATGAGTAGCCATCCTTAAGAGCAGCAACTACAACATGTCAGTCTGAGAGCCTTATAGTACACTGTTAAAACTGCATCCTTATGACCAGATAGAAAAAGGTATTTAAAAAGTTAATGTAGCAGTAACACTGAGAAGAAAGGTTCCTCTAAACTAAACATCTTCTAAAACTTGGCCTTCAATACCAAAACTCTTATAACTTCTACAATTGTAACACACAACAAATTTATTTCCTCTCTTGATGAAGAAGCATTTGGCACTTCCAAATACAGGGGTAAAAACCTCACGGATTTAATTATTTTGTTATTAAGAAAGGGTATTATTTTAAGAAACTGAGAAGAAGCATAACTGTGTACCAGAAGAAACTGATTCAGTTAAAAGACAAATGTGAGTGATTGGAACTTATTTCTGCTGCATATCATAAATATTTCTTTTCCTTCAGTAACACTGTCAGCTACTTCTACAAATAAGGTGAAATTATAGAAGGTTCCAGGGTTTATGATTATGAACAGCTCTGGTGATACTGGATGTCTGGTTGCTAGAGGAGGAACTACAACTTTGGATGCCTGTCCAAAGGTGTAGTGAGAAGAAGTATCATTTTATCAATGGGAAAAATCAGAGACCAGCACACTCCACCTGGATATGAAAAATGGAGCTGGGCTCTGTGAACGTCAAGATGAGACTTCATCAGCACTCACAAACACTTGCTGACAGAGACAGAAGCAGCAGAGGCACAGCCACACTTCCACGTTTTGGCCTGATTAAGCATTATGAGTAGCCAAGCAGAACTTTCACAGTACAAAGACACTCTTAACAGCTTCAACCTGAGGCCCATCTGGAAACTGTCCTGAGAAGCTCTGAAACAGACTCATCAGGGAATCTGTCCCATGTTCACCTCAGACAAAATGGGACAAAACAGAGGAAATTACACAGCAGCTCATATTCACAGCGAGGGGCAACAATGGTCATAGTGCGCAGCATGAGGAACACAGGAGTACCTCAACCTTCTCCTCTCTGCTGCCGAGCTGAGCAGTGCAGTATGGTCAACAGCAACACAGCAACGTGCTGCTCAAACACCAGCTACAGCTACAGGCCCCTCCAAAGGGGGACATTACCAAGGCACAATGCCCTCTCTCTGGGAACACTTCAAAATAATATACATGGAATGAAGGAGACAATCCCCCCCTCCCTCGAGCCCTCTTCCACACATTAACATTGCTGACTGTAGGAAGGCTGTGTGCAGCACTTCTGCCTGAAAAAATATTGTTATTTCAGCCCTCGGGCAGGTAGGCAGAGCCATGTACTGCACAGCAAAATACAGACCAACAGGAACAGGGCTGCAAGAAACTGTGACTTACTTGTATACAGGCTTATGGATACTCCTTCTCCTTCTGTCTGACCATCAGCTGCAACTGCAAACACTGTGAAACTGTACATTGTCCCAGGGATCAACTCGGTAATTTCAGCTCCAGTGACACTGGATGTCAGGTTCCTAACAGCAGTACCACTTACAACCTCTATCCTGTACGTGTAGGAGTTGGAAGCAGTGTCGTTCACTGCCCATGATAAGTTGACAGAAGTCACACCAACATATTCCGCCTTGAGATCAAAAACTGGGCTGGGCTCTGTAAAACACAAGACAACAATCTGTCAACTTGCAAAAACATCTGCTCACATGCATGGACAGAAGAAACACAGGCATCGCTACTTCACTCTCTTCTCTCACTGTTTCGAGTGCATGAGCACCTCAACAACATCACCAGATGCTCCTGGAGGCTTCTGCACCAATGAGCAGCTAAGAGAAAACTGAAAAAAAGTCATTCTGAGTGGCATTCATCTCCCTTTGACACTCCAAAACGGAAGCACAGGCTATGGTGCCAGCAAGTCCAGTATTTTGCTTCAGTCATGTGGTTGGAAAGATACAAGCTTGCAGGGGAAGGTGTGGAAAGCAGCTGGTGGTATATCCATGCACAGAAAAGGACTAAGGAACACATCAGGTATCACCGGAAAAGGAGTGGAGGTGATGACCAAAGCACCTTGCTCCTTCACCACCATTAAAGTCCTGAGCTTGTGCTGCCTAAAGTTCACTTTCCTGCTGCAGCCCAATGTTAGCCACAGCCTCCAAATTACTCAAGGTCCCCCGGCAGAATAACCTTTCTCCGTGTGGGAGCCCTTCAAAATAAGGGTCTGAGGCTCCCATTCTCCAAAAAGCAAAGGCATCAAAACTGCCCACACATCCCAGGCCGGGCAAGCAGGTTCTCAGGAAGTGTTCTTCTTTGTGTCACAGGCCTTGGTGACCACCTTCAACAATCACTGGTTTTTGAGAGGAGGCTGTTTATTTTTTATTTTTTAAAAGACTATGTTTTTCCCACACAAACAACTCTGCCTGTGGGCAGGCAAAGCATATCGCCTCTGCCTACAACAGTATTACATTTCAAACCTTGGGCAGGCAGGCAGAGCCCTGTGCTGCACAGCAAAATACAGACCAACAGGAGCAGGGCTGCAAGAAACTGTGACTTACTTGTATACACGCTTATGGATACTCCTTCTCCTTCTGTCTGACCATCAGCTGCAACTGCAAACACTGTGAAACTGTACATTGTCCCAGGGATCAACTCGGTAATTTCAGCTCCAGTGACACTGGATGTCAGGTTCCTAACAGCAGTACCACTTACAACCTCTATCCTGTACGTGTAGGAGTTGGAAGCAGTGTCGTTCACTGCCCATGATAAGTTGACAGAAGTCACACCAACATATTCCGCCTTGAGATCAAAAACTGGGCTGGGCTCTGTGAAACACAAGACAACAATCTGTCAACCTGCAAAAACATCTGCTCACATATGCAGACAGAAGAAACACAGGCATCGCTACTTTACCCTTTTCACATTAGTAAAAGACTGTCCACCAGAAACAGGGCTGCAAGAAACAGTGACTTACTCGTATACAGGCTTATGGATACTCCTTCTCCTTCTGTCTGACCATCAGCTGCAACTGCAAATACTGTGAAACTGTACATTGTCCAAGGGATTAACTCAGTAATTGTAGCTTCGGTGACACCGGATGTCAGGTTCGTAACAGAGGTACCACTTACAACCTCTATCCTGTACATGTAGGAGCTGGAAGCAGTGTCATTCACTGTCCATGATAAGTTGACAGAAGCCACACCAACATATCCCTCCTTGAGATGAAGAACTGGGCTGGGCTCTGTGAAAGGCAATACAACAATCAGTGAAGTAAGAGAAATTAAAAAAGATCAGCCACAGCCAAACTTCCCTATTGTACATAGAATGAGCATTACTTATAGCGAAACAGTACTTCTATAGTATCAATGTCCATTTTCAGACATTCATGCTGGGGGATCTCTTGAAAGGCCACAAGAGTTCTGGGGTTATATTCTATTTTATTTCATTGCACATGCTAAAACTATTTGCTTCTACAGTGGGTTTCCAGAGAGAGAAGCAGATGGAAACCAAGGAAAGAAGCAGAGTGAGGGTGATCTTGGTCAGTTAATTCAAAATTTTGTTTGTGAGTCTTAATCTGAGTCCTTCAGGCAGCCTCTCCTCAACATCAGCAGAAGAAAATGGGCTCCTTGAGCAGGTCCAACAGCTGACCCACCCTGAGGGGCTGTATCTGCAAGCTTGGTTCAGCATCAGCACTGGACAGACAAGACTCACTTCAGGCAGCTTAGACAAGCTCATCTACTAAGCAGCAGCTTCATGACACACTGCTTCTATTTTCTCTGTAGAGATGCTGCCTGTTCCCCTTCCACTTCTGAGCTAGATACAAAAGAAAGATCTTCTCCTCTCATCTGTTCCCCTCTGATCTGGGAAAATGGTGCCACAGCACAAAGCCAACAAAAATGGCACCACATTCGATGATGTGTCCCTACACACTATCATAGGCCACAGGAGCCCCAAGAGAGGGACTTTGCAATGAGCTCAAACATATTTTCATGAACAAGAACCCCCTGTGATCCTAGCCAGAACCCTGCATGCCATGTCATTTGGTATGAGCTGAGATAACCTGCTCCCAGAAATATTGTAGGATGCCTGTTCAGCCCTCAAGTCTAGAAAAAGTCATGTTCTGTCAGCAGCTGGATATTATATAGTCTAGAGCAGTGAAGCTGATGAAATAACTGCTTTAAAGGCAACACATGCACACATAGTGACACATAAAATCTCAGTCCTTTCCCTTTTACCAAAGACCACTTGCATTCATGCCCACAGGAACCTAGTACAAAGCAATGTCACAATGACAAACAGCACAGAGGTGGAAACCCAGAGTAAAAAAGCAGCACAATTTGGTACAAA
>JAVHNF010065464.1:25571-37604 GCA_034783455.1 Micropsitta finschii
CCTGTTGGGGACGGGACCGGTGGCGGGCACCGGCTGGCCCCGGGGGAGGTCGGGGGTAATACGGGCGGGAGCAGAAGCCGTTAACGCCGTTCTCTCTCCGCAGGGCTCCTGTCGTGTCCTGGGGCCGTCGCCAGCTTCCCGGTGAGTGCCGTCCCCGGGAACTGCGATCCCACCCGCCCCACACCGGGCCGCCGGGGCAGGGCGGCCCTCGCCCGGAGCCCCGGGCTAGGACCGCGGAGCCAGCACCCTCCTGCCCTGGAGAGCCCCATCTCCTACCAGCCCCGCCTGCGGCTGCCGCTCGGGATGGTTCCACGCCTCCCGTGTGTCCCGCTGCCTCCCGTGAAGTGCCGGTGTTTTTCAGAAGCCCTCAGATCAGAAGCGGACGGGTGACCTGTTTCAAAGGTGTATCTTAATCTTCTTATGTACCTGTCTTCCCTAGCCTGAGTGCGAAAACTACGGCGTGATTGGATGCCCAAGGCACTACGATCCTGTTTGTGGGACCGATGGAGAAACCTACTCAAATGAGTGTGTGCTCTGCCTTTCAAACAGGTAGCCACCTAATTGACACCCTAACCTAGGCTAACATAATGTAACCTTCCCTTCCCTCTGTATGAGCCACATGCTCACATTATCCACCTGACAGCCAGTTAACTGGTAGATTACTAACAACTGTATCCCCTCAACTGCTGATCCCTTGCAACAGCTTTTATCCTGATGGCTTATATTGGATTCAGTTAGCTGGGGGTACTCAACATTCACTTCTGCAGATCCTAAGGAGGAGCATTTCAGAGGGTGTTTGTCTGTAGTGTTCATAGTGCCACTGTATGAACCATTAAATATAAGACCAGACTATTCCACACCCTCCACCAAAACCCATGAAAGATCCCACCCAAAAGGCAGCTTTTGCTACAGAAATGCTTATGTTCCAATCTCCTGTACTTCCTTCCACATGCCAAATGTTAGGAGAAAATATTATTTTGCCACTCAGATTGTCTAAAAATGAAGAAAAATCTCACCTGTTATAAGATAGAGGGTATTTTATTCTTTAATAATTCAATATTAAAAAAAAAATTTGAAAAAATTTAGCTTTGAAAGAGTGTTCATAGTGATAAGCAATGGTCATTTCACTTTAGGGATTCTGAGGTACATTCCATCACACTCCTTAGGAGGGGGGAACAAAGATCTTGCTGCCCTTCTAAACAAGCTGCATGACCAGTAATTGCTGAGATAAATAGTGTCATGTGGTGATGCAGGAACAGATGGAGGGGCAGAGAGTGAATTGCAACACAGTCATTTCTAAATAAACTTGGGTGATTCTCAAGAGTCAACTTTCAGGTCACTTCCAGCCGTGTTTACACCCATTAAAGGACTTTTTAGAAGGCACCGTGGCCATCATTCATTGATGACCCAGAGAGGACTGTCCATTGGCTCTGTTAGCCTTGCAAGACCATGCAAGCACGTGGAGAGTCCCACATGCATCCAGAGTACTGCAGGAGAGGTCATTGTGGCTGATCTGTGATAACATGAGACACCTGAAGCAAAGGTGCAACACAAACCTTGCCCATCCTGGTTCTCAGTGTAGTCTGTAAGATCAAAGCTGGTCTTCCTCTCTGCCTTTTGGGGATTTTTTTGAAGCTTAGATATAATCCATTCTGAAGTGGGTGCTCAATTGCAAATCCCAAGTCTCTTCCATACTTAGTGTCCAGTAGCAGTGAGAACAACTGACCTTAATTTAAGCCTAGCCTGGCAGCACCAGAAGCTCTTTGGAAACAGACACAGCAGCTTGAGCTCCAAACCTCTGCAAGGTCTGTCCTTCAGACAGGACTTTTCCTGACATCCTTATGTGTGTTTTACATCCGCTGGGCTTGGTTTTTCCTTTCATACTCCTTATTCACTCCACTGCCTTCTGGTAAAAAGATTCCTGATACAACTATTAGTACAGCTTCTGGGTAATCATAAGCCTCTTGAATTTCATGAGGAATAAACCAGCATGATTCTTTTAAGATAGGGAAGTGAACTGGAGATCTAGGGCAGTTTGCATTCCATCATTTTCTTTTTGTATCTGCACTTGCTTGGTAAACAAAATCTAACGTTCCCAAACTAAAGAAAGCTTGGCTAAAATTTCCTTAAAGACAACAACATCCAGAGAAACACACATTCAGATTTTAGTGAAGCCTGGGATTCCAGGGAGAAAATTTGCAAGCATTAGAACTGGTTCCTACTTCAGGGGCTGGGAACTTTGACTTGCTTTAATGCTTTGTAACGGACACCTTACTCCTCATGGCGACATTTGTCTTGTGGTTTGAACCTTCTGATTTGCAGATGTTTTTATCAGGTTTTTATAGGTAACAAAGTCTGAAGTGAGTCTGTTTTTGGTAAGTTACTCTCTGTGTGACACATAGATCATTGCAATTTGGTTACTTTGGGGTGATGTTTGCCATACGTCATGCCATTAAATGCATAACTGCATTTAATTGACCACATAGAAAAACATAAGAGGTTTGCTTTATAAGATGCCTGCGTACATTCAAGTGTAGTCCTTCTCTTCTAAAATGTTTTTCTTCTACTTGCAGCGAAAATAAAAAGGATGTCCAAATTTCCAAGAAAGGACAATGCTGATCTGGCAGGTGGCCACTCTTCAAGAAAATGAGGACACAGTCCTCAGTGCTTTGAGGAAACAATGCTTTAAATGTACCTTCCATGTAGCCTGTCTTAATAAATAATCTTGCCTGTAAAAAGTACTGTTACTGTATTAAAACTGGCGTTGATAAACATAGCCATAGTACACTAGTAACCTGAAGCCCAATTTATTTTCCCATGCAAGGCAGACCATAGGGTAAGAAAGAGATGTGCTGGCTGTATACCAGCAGCTCAGTTGCTTGAGGAAGGAAATGAATGGGTACCCAGTGCCATTCCCACAGCACCTCCTGGGAGCAAGGAGGTCCCAGCACCTCTGTCACAGGCAGTGCTGGCAGCAGCCGCTGCTCTTTGCTTCTGGGAGGGTCTGAGCCCTCGGGTGCCAGAGACCCCAGGGAAGCCACTGGAGGGGTTTCATGTGGTGGCTGTCAACCACCTACTGCTGCCTACTGGCAGAGGGCAGTGATCAGGGCACCTTCTGCCACAAGGGCTGTTTCAGAGTGCAAGGGGCATTGGCAGGGGGCACAGGCTCCCCCAGTGACCTCAACCATCTGGGCTCTGCTCCCTGGGGCACTGGTGTCATCACCCTGGGCTGGCATCCAAGAGCTGCTTCCCATGGCAAACATTAAAGCAAAACCTGAAAAGTCAAGACTCATGTAAAAGGGTGCACCCCAGAGTGGGTCTGGTGGGCCCTCCTCCAGGGCAGGTGTGCAAGCACTGGGGTTTGGTTCTTTCCTAGCACTTGTTGTGCACATGGGCACATAGCCTTTCTTATGTTTGTTCCCTTCTGTTCTGCCAGATATGTGTTTTCTGCATGTCGCTTGAAATTAATTTCATTTGGGTTGTCTTACTGTGTGTTAGTAATACACAGATGGCTTCTACCTTTGATTGAAGCCAAATGGCACCTGCTGTTGCCCTGACCACAGACAAATGGCTTTGTCAGGCTTTGCTGGGCAGCAGCAGCTCAGGCAGAGATGTACAGCACACTTCACAGGTGATGAACATTCACAGGTCAGTGACTTCAGGTCTGCAAAATAATAGTGCTTTTGTTTTCTAGTTCCTCTAAGGGGTTGAAGCTATCCTTAACTTCCAGCACATGGCTGCTTTCATTTCCTTCATGCAAAGACTAATCATTGACAGAGAGATGTCCTGTGTGGCACAACTGGAGGGCTGAAAGATTAAAATAAAGCAGTCGCGTGGCAACTTGAATATAAGGGTGGAACAGAAAGATGACCAATGCCTCTCAACAAGGTATCAGTTGTGGGTGGAAAATCAATTTCTCTATTGGTGGCAAATCCATTTGAGAAAGTTCCTGTGTGCTCCCAGCTATCATTTACACATCCAGATGTGGAAATCTTCACCTTTTCAAATTGCACCAGATGCCACAGCAGTTGTGTGCTATGCTGTGAGTTAACGACTGGATGGAAATGATAAGCTGTTTCTTTTATTTCTATGTTGATAACTAATTGTGCTTACAAGGAAACTTTAACAACTCCAGGCTTGTCAGTTGTAAAAATGTTCTTTCAGTATTTGACAAACATGTGCATCGCATTGCTTTTTACTTCCTTTCGAAACTCAGGAATAAATATCTGGTTTTGTAAACACCACTAAATGAAACAAATCCAAATAAAAAATAGCATGTAGGACAGTTATAATCACACTGTCCCTAGGATATGGATACTGAATATATACCTTAGAGCCTATTTTCAAATCTTTCTGGTTTTATGCATATTAGAAAAGTGGTGAATTCAATACCGTGTGTAGTTACTCAGCAAATCTGCCCCAACATTTTTACTTCATTTTCTATACACTAAAAAGTTGAGGCAATTCCTGCAGATAAATATTGACAGCAAGATTTGTGAAGAAATGCAGGTGTATGTCACAGACCCTACCTCTTTCTAGCCTTACCCTAAACATGATACCTCTCATTCAGCAGAGTCACTGGATTCTAGAGGTGTGCTGCTTGGAGGGAAAGGTGATCAGGCAGGCTCAGAGAGTGCCAAAGCACCCAAGCCGTAGCCATAGTGAGCAAGGCTGCTATGGCCACATTGCACTAACAGCCCTCTCAGTCATGGTACCCAGAGCTCCTTGGAGCAGGTGGCATTAACTTTTCCACTAGACCAAGGTAGAAGTATTTCTTTTCTCTTGAGGTTATTTCTCTTTTAAACCTTTTACACTGCTCTTCTTATAATAATAAATAAAATCACCAAAAGCAGTACTTGCCCAGAATCTCCTCGGTTTTGTAAGCCTCTTTCAACCTGTCTTCTGTTTTCATGTACGTTACTGTTACCTTCCAGGCAAACCGTTTTTTGGCTGAAATTTGTTGCAACTGCTGTAGCTATGTTGCCCAACTTCCCTTTTGCTCTCTCTTGCCACATTTTAAATGGTTCTTTATAAGATGTGCTTTTGCAGTTGAATAAATTCCCTACTCTCCCACATGTGGAAATATAAAAGAAATCTGTCCAGGAAATGTACCTAAACAAGGTGTTCCCTGGGCTGCATGCACTGCTGCCCAGCAGAGACTGCAGGGGGGTGCTGGAGCAGCTGGGCTCCAGCTCCCAGCTTAGCTGTGTGTAGTTTGGGAGTGCTCGGCCCCTTTGCTTCAGGCACTCTTTTGAGAGTTCGCAGAGGTGGTAACACACTTTGGTTTGAACAAGGAGGAAAGCATCTCTCTTTGAATTGCTGGCAGAGTCTTTCAGGACTGGGGATCCTCCAGTTCTCTTGGGTGTGATAAAAACATATCAAACCCATCATGTTTCCACTGAACATTTAAGGCTCAAAATATATTGCTAGCTGTTGAAAACCTTTGTCTATAGGAGAACATCCAAAGGTGTTGGCCAATAATAGTGAAGGAGGACATGCTTCTCTCTTCCTCTTAGGTACCAGTTTAGTGTCAGCCTGTACCGGTATACAGCCACTCCGTTTGTCCTGGGTGACACAGAGCCATGAGCAAGAGCATTAGGGAGAGGTCTAACTGGGAGAGCCGTGGTCTGAATCCCGTGGCAGGTAAGCCAGAAGGGTTTGAACTTGTGAATTCCCATCTTGCTCCCTAGGCGGCAGCATTTATTTTCTTTTAAACCTCATTTTATTCCGTGTTCTCACAAGTGTAGGAACGACTTTTTATTGCTAATTTGTATGCATAAACGTTCTGTTAGGAGCTGTTTCTTTTCATCTGTGTTATTAGTGTCATTGATACACGATCTCATGTAACTGGCAAAGTTAACTTGCTTTTTTTGCTGATCATTGAACCCACCTACGTTTGCTAAAAAAGACTCTGCAGTACACCATGTTGTAAAAACTATTCTATGGGCAGATGCCTTACAGGTGAACCTGTGGCATTCATTGCCATGCATAGGATTGCACTGGGTTCTGTCTTAGATTTATGATTATCATGATACCTGGTCATGTAGCAGTTGCTCCATTTTCTAAACCCTAAACATGTGCAGAAGCAGCATAGCATTCTGCACAGAGCATTCATAGCTCAGGGAAAAAACGGAATACTCCTCTGTGACTGAGTCTTATCTTTGCACTGAGGAAAAATTAACTCCTTTTAAGTGCTTTTTTCTGTCAGTTGGTGAGATATTACATAAGATTCTGGTACGCTTGTTTTATTTTACCTTTTAAGAAGATCTGAATTCTTCTTCCCGACATTAGATGCAAAAGCATTTAGAGTTGACCTAGAACTGCTCCTGCTTCAGCTAGCTTGTTCCAGCTTCCCCAGTGAGAGGCAAAAGGGCTGAAAAATCCTGCCGTGGAGCAGAGAATATGGCTGGGACTGAGGTGTTGAACTCGTTTAGTAATAGGCCAGCGTCAATATAGATTCTGTGGGATACTGCAGCAAGCCTCAAACTGCTGCCCTGGAATGGCCTGAGTTTCCTGGAAGTCCTTTTTCTTATCTGCCGGTCCCTTCTAATTGCTTTGGATGCCTGGCAAGCTGCAGATGTCTCTAAATGGACACCTGAAGTGAGGCCTCTGCCTTGATCTCTGTTGAAAAAGTATCTGTCAAAGTGAGGAGTGGATCCCTTAGCAATCTATCTGCATCCACCTCAATTATTCTGTAATTTATAATACAAGAGGGTAACGCATTTGCAACAGACACCTACACTATCCAAAGCTGGGTGTTATCAGAACCACCAGAACAACCCTGACAGGCCTGGCTACCTATGGAAGAGCACCGAGGTCATCTGGAGTGCTGTGTGTAGGTACACAGCAGAGAAATGTCTCTGAACTTATTGCTTTATTTCCCGACTAATAATCCCGAATTTTGGATTCAAGTTTGTTGGGTGCAAACTTCATTAAATGAACGCTTAGGTTCAACAGCCAGCCAGCAGGAGTGATAAAAACACTTTCTTCAGAAGAAATAGCACAGTCTTGGAGGAAAGCCCCTTCAGAATGGCAGGCCTGAACTGCAGCTGACAGAACCCAGCATTGTGAATAGTCCCTGGCTGACATCAGGTCTCTCCAGGCAGGGTACATAGTCACCTGTATGTTCCCACCTCCAGGTAACCCAGATTCCCAGTGCAACAGCAGACTTGGCATGGAGAGCAGAGCTGGCATGTCACATATTGTGTGCTCCCCATGGCTCATATTTGCAATGATCAGGTTCAGTGTCATTCCTGCTCACCCACCTGAGCTGTGGGAATGCTGCTGAGCCCATGGCAACACCTAGATGTATCCAGAGCCCTGATCCATTGTGGTGCTCAGTAACGTGGGATACATGAGAGGGTTGGGTGGCCAGGCTGAAAGCAGATGCTGGATAAAAGTGGTGCAGGTACATCCAAAACATGGTACAAAGGGTACGTCACCCAGCCAAGCTGACACCCTGCTGCAGAGCTAGTGATCTAACTCGGCAATTACACATCATAACAAAGAAGAGAGGACACTCTCACCTCAGTAATGAGCAGGCACACTTGAGCTACTTGTACCCATCCTGTTCCTTTTGCTTACTGTATTATTGTAACATCCAGTTCCTGTAACGCAGTTGTGTCTGTAGAGGTGACGTCACTCTGGGACTCCATTGCCTCATCTGAAGTCATTAGGTTTTTGTCCTACCTGCTTGTAAAATCCAGACACTTTGATGAATCCTTCTGGAATCTGAGCTTTGATTCCATGCACACCTCTTGTTCTCTTTTTCAGCAAATGAGACACAGGGGCCAAGGGAAGATGATTTATGAGGAAGTGGCACATGCAGAATACTCCCCAAGGGCTGAATCCAGAAGGGCAGCTCAAGTGGGCTGCTGGTTGAGGGTCTCACCTAGACAGACATTTCCTTGCTTCTTCCTCTTCCCAGGAGAGTTAATACCAAGAGGCGCATTATTAGTATTCCAATAATAATAATGCCAAGAATTGCTGCCAGAATGGGCATTGGCTGGGAGCACCTTGGAAAGAGTCAGTGCACTATTAGGCCTGTGGGTGATGAGGTCCCAAACACCAGGGGAGCTTGCAGAGCAGAGAGAGCAGGTCCCTGTGCTCTACTGTGTCAATTTATGGCCTGGGTATAAAGCACAGCAGTGACCCCAGTATGAAGGGTTCTTCTGTGTCCTTGTCATCTCTCCATGAGGCTGGATTGGTGAGAAGGCAGCTTCCCTTTGGCTTTCAAACAGGAGGGACAATGACTGCAATCTCCCCCTCCCTGACAGGTGAAGAGTTCAGGTCCCATGTCCAGGGTTGTTCAGCATGGATTATGGGGATGCACATCTTCAGTGAGTTCATCCAGACCTCCAGCAGACTGGTAAGAACAGAGCATGAAGCTTTGGGCTTCACTCTGTGCCCTGGGAGCTCCTGCAGTCATCCCTGCAAATGGGGAGCTACAGGCACCAGGGCTGCATATGAGGGAAATGTCAACAGTGCTCAATTGCACACGTTCCCCTGGGAGGACCCTGGTCATCCCAAGGAATAATGTGCCAGGGAACAGTGGCACAACTCTTTCTCCGGCATGCAGGGTTGCTCTCTATATGCGCAATTACTTTTTGAGTCTGAGGAGGATCCAGAAGTATGTTGCTATAAGCACCAGGATGAGTGTGGCCAAGCTCCAGGGTGAGGTATACAAGCTGCAGGGACCTCCTTCTGTGGCACCAAGGGAGACAGCATGGAGTGACAAGTTAAGGAGAGTGCAAACCAGTACTGGAATAAATGCAGCTTGAGCTGCTGCCTTCAGGGAAACATCCAAACCAAAACGAATCCTGGGTTTTATACCCTTACATGCTATGCACCCAACCATCACACGCTGCTCATGTGCCTTGCATGTGCCTTGCACGTGCCTCTTGGTCCAGTGGTGAACTTTGGTCTGGGGTCTTCTCATCCATCATTAGGTTCTTTTGTTGTCTGGAGGTGGCTGGAAATTTCTTATCACCCCAGTTGTTCCTCCTTGCTAATTCCTTTATCTTCCAATTTGCATTGGTCTCAAGGCTTTCATCTACATAACTAAGCACAGGTTGTAAATTAAGTTCATCTTTCTGCACTTGTGGCCTTAGGCTCCAGCAACTTCAGCTACCCATGCTAAGTGACTACTCATGCTAAACAAAACCATCCAGTCAAAAGAACTCAGCTAAAGGAATCCAGCTAATTAAACTTAATTCACAGCAACAGCATAGCAGTAAGATGCCTTGGACAAATCCTGCCACCCTGGCTGGTGCAAGCTTTTCCCTTCACTTTTGGCAGAGATTTCTCAGTGTCATAACCCAGTAAGGGGATAGAAGTGGGGGAGAGAAATCAAGCTAGTTAAACTCAAGACTACCTTTCCCTGACTTAAAACCAGCTTAGTCTCACAAGTCAGTGAAGCATGTCTATGGGCAGGAGAGGCTAGAATTAATGTCTTGCTAAAAACCCCCAGTGCTCCCTTCCATGCAGACAGGCCAGAGCTGGACATCAGGAGCAGCACAATGGTGGGTACACAGCTCTCCAGTGGGATGTCTCAGCCCACCACCCTGAGCTGTGTCCAGGCTATAGACTTAAGAAACAGGAGGCACAGCCACACCAAGCCCTCTCCAGAAAAGATCTCACTAGCCAACACTAGGTCTGAGCCAAGAAACAGTCTTTAAAGAAGGCAGAAAAGCCCACCTAGGGAAGCCAGGCACAAGCTGTATGTAGCAGCAGCCGGCCAAGAGGCAGGCAGACAGGCACTTAGAACAACATGCCAAGAATCCCACACCAGTACCAGAAGCCCTCCTTCTGGTCCAAACAGCCTCAGTTTGGCAGTGAGCCCCCCAGGCCTCACCTCACTGCTGGTGGGAACTGGCACCAGCAGCCACTTGTGTCCCCCAAACCACTTCCCTGCAGCAGGACCAGGAGCAAAACCACACACCACAGACAGGAGTGGGACTTCCTTAGGCAGTGGCTCAGGTACAGCTTCTTTAGCTCAGGTTTGTTGGGGTGTTTGTGCTTGTTTGAGCCCACTGGGCTCTGCCATGGGTTGAGCACACTCCAGCTACTTGCCTGTGCAGCACAGCACCCTGATGCCACTGCTCCTCCCTGGAAAGCACCCCTATCTGCCAGCCTGGTCACTGCATCCCTGGGAGAGCCCGCAAGGAGCATCCTCCTCCAGCCTGGATCCTGTCTGCCAGACATGCTGGACACAGTCGACCCTCTGACAGCACAGTGCCACAGCCCCAAAAGCTGGAACAAGGGGAGCTGCCAAAACAATGAGGAAGACAAACGTGCATCCCTATGGTGGTCCCCCAGCTGTCCCCATAACCAACCACATAGAGAAGACTGCTGGCAGCTAGTACCCAGGTAGCTGCAGCACCTTTGTCATTGTCAGCTTTCCAAGAGCAGCAAAACCCAGGCTTCTAAAGTGAAAACCACTTTAATTGCACAGGGCCCCTGGGGCAGCTCCCCGGCACCAGGCAGCCAGAGCAGAGGGATGGTCTCCACTACATCTCTTCCCCGTTCAGTCACTCTGCAAGCCATCTTGGTCACCTGCCAATGCCACAGAGGCCTCATGGAGGCCCCAGAGGCCTCACCAGACACCTACCATGGCCCTGTGCCACCTGCCCAAACTGGTCAGACAGAAAGCACAGGGACCACTGCGGGCTGCATGCCATCACTGCTGCAGGGCAGGCACAGGGACCAGGCACCTCCCTGACCCTCACAGTGAGCAGCACCCATGGGCTGCCTGGCCGGGGACAGGACAGGGGTCAGCATGATCCTTGTCCCTCATGGAGAAGGTTGAGGAATGGCACAGATAACAGGCTGTTCTGCACCCATAGCCAGCCCGCTGAGGCCACACATTCTCCCTAGGGTAGGGCTTTGGGACAGCATGCAGCAGCCGGGAGGGCTATCCATGTTAGTGGCATGAAAGTGGTTTGGCAGAGCTCATCCCTGCTCCCAGGAGAGACAAAGTCCCTTCATTGACCCGTGTACAAGGTTTTGAGTCAGGACTTCCAAAAGTGGGCAGCTTCAGCCTAGAGGGTCAGACCAGGACAGATGTTCTCCGGCCTCCTGGCTCTCTGACTTACTAGAAAATGCATGGCCACCCAAATCTCTGGAGGGGCACTCACTCCTCTTCACATCCCTGTGACACTCCAGGAGCAGACAGCAGATCCACGTGTCTCCTCTAGCCTCTTCCCTGCCTCTCACCAGTGCAGGAGCCCAGTACAACCCATGTGCTGTGCCCAGTGGGCAGCTCACACATGTGATGCCCTGCTGGCTCTCTCTGCATGCTAGGGCACGCTCTGCCTACAAGCAATGGCAGCACTGCTGAAAAGCCTCCTGGCAAGGAACTGCATGTATCATCGCCTGGTTTAGTCACTTCAAAACAATCTGGTTAGTAAGAGGGAGAGGAGGGAGGAAGACTGTACCCCGGGCAGAGATTGCATATGGGAATACCGATGAGATGACACTGTTCTCTGAGAAGTTTTGGAACAACTGGATGAACAATAAAACATCGCAGTTTCCATCCACACAGCTGTATCCCACGGATAAAGAAAAGCAGGAATCTTACTGGTAGTCACATCTGATTCCTATCTGTCTATCCCAGACCAGTTCTGATGCTGAGGAGCGACAGGCTGAACCCTGCCCACCAGAGTAAAAGGAGAATGCATGAAGCGGAGTGCAGCCAAGGCAGTTGCTGAACCCCAGTGGGCAGCAGGCAGCCCTGCTCCAGCAAGGAGCTGGCAGCAAGGAGCTGCCTGTGCCAACATTCTCCTCTTCCCCTCTGCCCAGGGCATGATGTGAGCAAGCACTGTGTGCTGCTGGCTCTTGGGCTGCAGCTAGTGTTACAGCTCTCCCAAGGAAAAACTGATCAAAAGACCAACGATTCAGTAAGGTTCTTGTGGTTTGGAGTATTTGAAAAGGCAGTTCTTCGTTGTACCCTGCAGAGCAGCCGATCTCTTACACTATTCTGGGGCAAGTCAGTTTTGCAAGTAGAAATCTCATCTAATTAGTTGCAAGAGTTGG
>JAVHNF010065464.1:50874-67041 GCA_034783455.1 Micropsitta finschii
AGTCAAGTTCATAGGAAGCCTGGGGGAGCAAGGACAGAGATGGTCAATTGCAACTGGAGCAAGGCCAGCCGTCAAAGCTGCCTGCCAGTTGACACACCTCCGCCTGAGCCCTGCCCTGTCCTGGGAGGACAAAAGCAGTCATGCCTCGGCTGCTGTCACCAGGACACTAGTGAGAGCGGATGCCTCATCTCTCACTGCAGCTGCCACAGCCACTACCACAAGGCATTCCCTCCTTCTCTGTGAAACACCATACCCAGCACTTCCTGCAACCCAGGCTGAGGCCAGCTGTATCATGCTGGGCAGCATGAATTTGCTACACTGCGCCATGTGTCAGCTGGCTGCTTTTTATAATTGCAACTAATAATTACAAAGTCCCAGCCAGTAGTTCCTACTGGAATTAGAAAGCTCCTATTTCTCCTCTTTTGATTCTCCTTCCACCTCAAAAATGCTGTTTAAACCACAGTCCGTGTAGCAGTAACAGCATCCAGCCATACAAAACCCATACATTTTGGAGGTGGAAAAGCAGTGGCTTAATCACACTGGATAAATCCAGACCAACAAGGTACCATGGCCTGCATGAAATGGGCTGACAGCTGATCATTTCTGCATAGCAGGGAAGCAGCACCTACCTTTTGCAAGGCTGGGCCAGTTCCACAAGTCTTGGTGTAGCCACTGCCTGCTTTGCAGCCTTTGTCACTGACCATGCAGCATCCCGCATAGGCATATAATCAGGATGTAATCTTTTTGGCATAGCCAGCTCCAGGGTCCGAGGGCTAGCAACTGCCTCCTGAGCAAACTTGGAAACCTATGGAAGAATGGGGAGGAAGGTCCCTACAGATATGTTCCTGGCATTTGATTGTGATGAGCCTGCAACTCAGTGCACCCAGGTTCTCAGCCACTGATCACATACAGGTGGAACGTGACCCTGTCCATGCTCTGGATGGAGGACAAGTCCTACTCTCCAGCCCCAGAAGCAGCTACATCAGCCTCATGGACAGCAGCACATCCAGGGCTGCCATGAAGAGAGCCCCCAGTGACTGAGCCCCTGTACCCTCCCCTCTGCCCAACATCCCTGCCATGCACAGCCCCAGGTGATGCTGCCTTACCGGGCGAATGGCAGATTCAAAAGGGCCATACTCATAGCAGCAGGTCACCTTCTTCATCCAGGGCTCTGCCAGCTGCTGTATCCATGAGGATGCTCTGGCCAAGGCCGCAGCATTTGTAACCTCTGTTGGCACCTGCATGGGTTCAGAATGAGGGAGGAATGTGCAGACACAGAGCTTGTCCACAGCAGCTCAGAGGGACACATTCCCTTCTCCAAAGGGATAAGCACCCAGCACTCTTCCTCTGAAGACATGGTTACAAGAAGAACCACTCTCACTTTCCCAACATGCATTAGTTTCCTTTCACCTGAACTAGAAGGTAATTTTGGCACTACTGGGATTTGTATGTCTTAGCCAGTACTACTTTTTTCCCCAGCTGTCACCCGCTCATAGGCAGGAGGAACATCTGTAACTAGAGCCTGTGCAGCCAGGTAAGAGTGTAGAGAAAATTTTTCCAGAGTAATGTTTTTCATATTTGTCTTCCTGGCTGAATCAAATAATTTCCCCTCCTAAGGAGAAACACTCAGATTTCAGGGTAAAAATGCTGGTGCAGTTAACTGCATTCCTACAGCAAAAGTGATTACTGCTCCAGCATGGGACATCTTCCCCTATTTTTCACAGGGTTACTGATGCCAAGTCCTGCTCCCGCACAACCCCCTTATGTCCCAGCCCAGAGACTGCATCCAGAAAACTTAGCCTTTGCCATGGAATGAGTGTAATCTGAGATTGCCCTTTCACCCCTGCCAAAGCAATGACTCGCCTAAAATGAGCAAGTTCAGAAATATGTCTCTAAATCAGGCTAATCTGGTAAAACACTGCTAAAATCTATATATTGTTTGCAGGCTCATGCCCCCTATATACACAGCACAGTTGCCCAACTGAAAACACAACTGTGTTCCCTAGGAACTAAACAGGCCATTCCCATCAGGTTTCTCCACTTTCCCAGGCTGCTTTATCAGGGGATATGCAGCCCAGATGCCTCCCTTGGCTCTCCTACTATTCTAGGCTGCTCCAGCCTGGCTGTTCCCTGTCCCTCAGCAGGGAGATTTTCAAAGACAGCATCTCATTCCAAAAAAGCACTTTCTCTCAGTATCACAAGCCCCAGCAGAACCAGACAGTTTCTCCCTGCCATAGCACATGCTGGGCACACTCAGGGGCAGGATACATGGTTTAAAAACTCAGGACAGGTTGCTGTATCCCTGTCCCGTCCAATCTCACTCAACCAGCTCCTCACCTTTTTGGCTGGCAGGAACTCTGGGTGTAGCACCTTCGGCTTGGCAAGCTCCACAATCCGTGGGGAGGCCTTATAGCTCAGTGCCGCTGGTGACACAGGCCATTCAGGGGACATGCAAGGTCTAGAAGCAGAGAGTCACAGCACCACCACTCATGGATATTCCCCCACACTGGTTAAACCAGGCAGCAGCAGGGATGTTTAAGTCTCACATTTGCTGCAGTAGAAGGAAGCTTTGTCTTGTGACTATGTCCAGTGCAGAACCCACACATACCATGACAAAGATCAGATGTCCTAATCCCAGCAGTGTCCCTGCTCTAACCTGTTATACCCACCCTCTGTTCCTGTATTTGTTACTTTAAAGCTGGACTAATGCTGTAAGACCCAAGGGCCTTCCTATAGAACCCTACAGGCTTTCTGGCCTCTCACCTTTGCAGCAGGTAAGCAGCCTGGTATTGTTTAGGTTCAGCCAACTTCACCAGCCGATCAGAAGGGAAGCGAAAATTCACTAGTGAGGGATGCTCCCATATTGTTGACTCCCGTCCACAGCTGTACAAGTAGAGGGGCCTGAAGGAACAGCACAGAAAAGTTAGCAAAGGGCAACTGACAGAGAACTTGGTTCTGGTAGATGTTATCCTAAGTTTGGCTAAACAACCATGCCTGTTACACATACAAAAGCTGTCACCAGTGCACATGGTAAAGCCATGAACAAATGGGCATTTATACTTGAGATTTCCTGGTAAACACTGTTTACATATGCAGAGTCCTCTTTTAAGCATCCTCAGTGCATTGCTTTCAAAGTCTAGGCCCTTCCCCGGCCCATTTCTCCACAACACAAACTCAGCAGCATCTCTTGTTCAGCTCTGACAATTTAGAAATCACTTTGTTGCAATGGGTTAATAGCCATTGCAGCTCCTCTCATCTTGGTATCTCCCCACACTTGCCTACTGCATGCTCATCCAGCTTTCCATCAGCCACAACCATTGGAAGATGCCTGTCATCCCCAGGGAAGAGGTGAGCAGAAAGGCAGGAAGGACTGTCAGGCAGACACCATTAGTCAGAGGCAGAAGCTCTCAGGAGGATGAAGGCCCCTGAACTGATGACAGTGGAAGAGGAGAGAATAATACAGACACACATCTTGACATCACTCCAGGCAGAGGAAAGCCAGGAGTACAACACAGTTTAATATGCATTCTCATTGCTCAGACTTCTTACAGACTAGCAACCACCATTCTGTCTCCAAAAGAGCTTCATTCCATCCAGCCGAGCTACAGAAGATACAGATCAGTTGCTTCAAGTAATGCAGCATCACCCAGCACCACTGAAGCTTATATTTTTCACATTGTTCTTCACTCCTATACCCAAACACAGACTAGTTATTCACCATATAGTGACAGCAGAGGTTTAACTCAAGGCAAGAGACCTGGATTCCTACCAGCCAGCAAGATGCTGCAAGATTTCTCTGTTCATAGCACTTCCTAACCTCTAGCCTCAAGATTTAGGCCAAGTTCCAAGAGGATGCAGGGGATCACTAATTGTGTCCAGGTGCCTGGCTGGGCTGCATCAGTCCCAGTACAGACAGGGAACCCTCTAGGGACAGATAGTCCCTCTGTACACACAGGTGTGACACACACGTTTTCATTAAAGCATGCATACATGAACATGATGTCTCTGCTTCCATGCCAAAGCAGAGCTGTTGACTGGGGTTTTTGTTACAGCAGACAAATATGTTCCCAAGTGCTTGGAAACTGAGATCAAGGCTGGCTCTTACGGCAGCTGATCTAAACCCAGAGCAACCACCACATGTTGGAGAGGCCTTTTTCACAGCCAGGAAGTGGGTACAAGGAAATAAAAGGGCACCAAAACTCAGCACCCCCCAGTTCCTCTTCATTTTGGAAGTTAAGCACTCAGGGTGACTATACTCCCATAGCACTCTCTTCCCTGCTACAGATGGCCCCTGTTCCAAGCACCAATACAGCTTGGTGGGTCTCAGTGGCATGGAAATCCCTGTGGGGCAGTGATGGCAGGATAGGAGATGGCATCTCCCCTTCCCTGGACCCGCTACGTCCCTTTGCTTAGTCAGCACCCTCTGAGCTACCACATTACTGACCTGTACAGGTTCTTGCCAAAATCTTGCTTGGGCTTGGCCAATTCCAGTATCCTTGCGGATGGTCTAGCTGTCATAGCACGCCGTGAGATGGTCCATATCGTCTCTTGGTTTCCCCAAACAAGCCTAGCCAGTACAGCAAGGGTGTGAAATTTTAGGAACATGCCCAAGTATGAACTGTGCTTGCTGGGGTTATCCTTCCCTGCCTGGGATGGGACATACGTAGGGTCCCTATGGCTACCCCCACCTGTAAAGTGCCACTGGTGTTTCCTGAGCACTCACTTTCTCTGGCACTGTCCAGAGTTAGGAAATGTTATCAACTCAAAAAGAAAAGAGCCTTCAAGGGATGAGTCTGGTTTTACAGCTACCAGTGGATGTGCAGAAAGGGTCATTTCATTACATTTCTGAAACCCCTGAGGGAGTTTCATGATTGTATTTTTCTTGCCTCACCGTTACCACCTAGCTATACCACAAGTATGACAGTAAAAATAATAATAATGTTATGGTCAGGGTGTGCCATGGAAAGTGGGTGAGGTTTTGTAGCATGTTAGTGGTTACTCTCCTGTGCCCAGGGCAAATCTGGAGTTGCTCATTCCCCATTGAGAGAGAGGCCATGATGGGAGAGGGTACCAAGGTAGTCAGGACAGAACAACAGGGCGATGGTTTTGTGGAACCTTTTCCAAGCACAGTGACACCCATACAGACAGTGGAGAAGAGACGTTATCAAGAGACTGTTGCCCTGGCTTGTCAAGCCATAGCTTGACCACATAATGCTGACAGCAGCTCTGCTCCTAAAGCTGGACTGTGTTATCCAGGATGCAGCAGCCTGTGACTCCAATGAGGTCCAATCTCCTTGCACCACTAAGC
Source organism: Micropsitta finschii (assembly GCA_034783455.1). NCBI lineage: Eukaryota > Metazoa > Chordata > Aves > Psittaciformes > Psittacidae > Micropsitta > Micropsitta finschii. The sequence goes on from JAVHNF010065464.1 coordinate 56,183, forward strand.
CATCCTATCCTGCAACATCTCAGTGCAGCAACTCGGACAGGACAGCAAAGGCAAGACTGGATCAAGCCCAGTTTTTTGGTTAAAAGCAAGAAAGAGCAAGTCAAAGAGAGCCCCTCATGCACTGAACATCTCCACCTGGGTTTTTGGAGCCACTCATGCTCTTGAGAGGGAAAGAGTATCAAGACAAAAGCAAAGGGCCTGCACTGGATGAGGTCTCATCAATCCCCATCCCTTGAGCAGGGCTGCATGGGCACCTCCTTACCTGAGGTCATTTGCACAAGCTGCTTTCTTGGGTTCTGCAAGTTCCCGTATCCTGTCAAAATTACAGAAAAGGACAAACGTGCCATTAAACATACAGTTAAACCAACAAAGCACAAAGAAGCTACTGCTGTACTCAAAACCATGTAACACACTCTCAAACTCCTCTGCCTTTTCTTCCATCTCTTGCAAGAGTGCGTTTAAGGGATCTCTCTCTCCTAGTAGCTTTCCATCCATTTAACCTGGTGAACTCACCAACCCATGGATTTTTGTGCTATTTCTTGGATTGCAGAGACACAAATTTGCAGTTCTGCCCTCACTGCAGGGTTCCTTTGGGACACTGCAGGGAGAGGGGGAAGGTATTTTTCTGGTTAATAACACACCATGCAACCCCAGCAGGTAGGAGATGGATGACGTCTTCAGCTTACTGGAGCCCAGATGAACAGAAATACTCTTGTGGTTTGCTCAAAGTCACCATGGAGACTTCCCACAGGGCTTTAGGAGCATAGGTGAAGCCATATTTTTTTATCATTTTATTTCAGTCTGTTTAGCACAAGGGGCTTAGATGCTACAGAGACTCAGGAACATACATGGCCTGTGCCCCAGCAGCACTGAAAAACAGAGTCATCAAATAGTTTGGGTTGGAAGGGACTTTCAAAAGTCACCTAGTCCAACCCCCCTGCAATGGGCAGGGACATCTTCAACTAGGTTAGGTTGCCCAGATTTACATCCAGCCTGGCCTTGAATGCCAGCCATGGAAGTGCCTCATCATGGAAAAAGCACAGAAAGTGAAAGCCTGGGGCATTACTTCCCTTGCTTAGTACCATCTGCAATAAGGCAGCACAGCCCTAGAGAGGAGTGGGGACACAGAGAGAAGTGTTTGCTGACAGAAAACAGTCTGCATTGTGGGGACTCATCTGTGGTTCCTCTGATGGGGCTGATACCCCTGCCAGAGACGCCAAGCCCCAGCAAATGCTTTCCAGAGACCTCAGCACCTCAGAGACCCTTGCAATGGCAGGCTGCTGATAGAGCATCAGATGCCTGCTGATTTATCTCGCTGTCATGCCTAACCGCCGGTCACAGCACTGCAAACAAGAGATCCCACAGAGGGAACTGCCTGTAGGACTTTGGCCCCCTGCCGCCGGTTCAAGACAGGACATGCTCAGGACAGCAGCCCTCATGTCAGGAGCCAAAAACCAGTTTCAGCTGTTCGTTCTCAAGCAGCTCCCCAAAGTCTTTTCCATGCAGAGGTGCGAGAGGGTGAAGGATTACCACGCAGAGATTTCCCCCCCAGCCTAGCTACATTGCAGAGCTGGCACTATCCCTGAAGGCACGCTCTCGCTTCTCCTCCAGCAACGGCACAGACCCATCACATAGGCACAGCCAAGCCCAGCACAAAGTGCACATGGCCTTAGTGATCCACATGACACTGCTGTAGAAAGCTTACATCATGACCCAGCCAAGGAACAAGTCACACATACATCCAGACCAGGTCTCTCAATTCACTTGGCAATTGTCAAGTCATATATTGTTTTTTTCCAATTACAAAAACCCTATTATTTTCTACTCTTTTATCATAGCACAAGCTCTGGACACACAGGCATCCTCGCACAGGATGCACCTGCAGCAGTTCTGCAACTTGGCTGATAAGAGGACTGCCCTTGCTGTTTGATCCCACTCCTGCTTCCCAGCAGGGAAAAGGAGGCCTTGCTGCAGCCAGGCACAGAAACGCCTCCCCTCCATGCCTGAGCTCACATGGACTAACTGCTTAGCCATTAGACTCATCAGACATTTTTGGTCACGAGAAGCAGGCAGAACAGCAAACCCAGGCATCGTTTCCTCTGTGTTTATCACAGTGTCATCTGACACATTGACTCGCTGCCTGGCGTAAATCCCCAACCCAGCCCTCCCTCAGAGACATAGGGCTTGGCCTGGATGCCCAACCAGGAGGCCAGGTCTGGGGGGTTCTTACCTGTCATGGGAGCATGCAGACAGGTAACAAGGAACTGCAAAGACAAGAGGTGAATTTAAAAGCTTGGTAACACCCTCAGCTTGGACTGCCTGCTCTTCAATGTCAAACAATTGCAGGGCGGGTGGAGTCTGCATCTTCTCAAGATAGGACTGCCTGGCAGCTACTTGTAAGGCTTTTCCCTGGTACCTTCCCAGGGCAGCTGCACACTGCACAGTGATGCATTTGCACATGAAGTGTTCCTCATCCAGCGGATGGGGAGTCTGGGAGCACCACATCCCCTCAGCAGCATCCTCCTCTTGGGATGAGCACCGGGTACTGCTGACCCGCAGGCTGTCCCCAGCTCACCCCTTACTACTGCCCTCAGCCTGGGGGGCCCCGGTGGGCAGCGGCTGTATTAAACTGGGACTCTGCAGCAGCACAGAAAAAGCCGCCATGCTTTGAAAGCGGGGACAGGAAAACCACAGACGCGGTGGGAAAGCCAGGCTGTTTCCAGGACCCACCTGCCCGGTGGCGGCAATGGCCGGGCTGGCATCGCGTTGCCGGGCAGACGCTCCGGTGGCGCCTCCCGCCATGCAGTGCCATGCCGTGCCGCCCCGCCCCGCTACAACCTCCGAGCCCCGCCGCGGCTGGTTGAGGGGCCGGGCCACAGGATCTCCCCCCTCCCGACCGGGAAGCGCTAGCCCCCGGGACCCCACACCGCCTCGTCCCCACACACCGGCGCTCGGCTTGGCCGGCGCCATGGTGCGTGCTCCCGTCGCCACGGCAACGGCTGCTGAGGGAAGCGCTCCTGAGGAGAGATCCTTTCCTCCGGCGGGCCCCGGGAACGGGAACCGGGCTGGCAGCGAAGGGCTGCGTGGGTCCGTCCTACGGGAGGCTGCCCTCCAGTGTCTCCAGCCTCACGCCCTGCCCGGGTAAATGAGGCCGGACCGCTGGTTTGGGTGCAATTTTCTGCTTTATGCATCTGTTGCAAAGGATTGAAACTACACAACGGTCATACAGTAAATGTGGTCACAGAACAGGCCCGTTACAAAACTTGCTCCTGGATCGCATTCCTGGAGTGTAATTCCAAGGACAATGGGAGAGTGACACTCATCAGGTACCCTTCCTCTCCAGCTGTGTAACAAAAATCACTTTCAAAACCCAACAGGTTTTTCACACATAAGACTGCTTGCTTGAGGACAACCCAGACTAAACTGAAACAAGCCACTCAGCCCGATGGAGGAGTCTCCATCTCTGGTGCCAATTTAACTTAAATGCTTCCAGTTACTACCTTAAATTACACCATTTCGGTTTTAGCCTGTAGGCAAAGAAACAATGTCTTACTGTGATTGTCTTCTTGTTCTTACCTACTAAAGAAACAATAACCAACTCAATTTTCAGAGATTACTAATCTAGCACTCCCTTAAAGGTTGGATCCAACACAGCAACAACAAAAACTGTCAAAAATACTAACTGCAGCACTTTAAATTCCTGACAGTGTCAAGAAGTGAGGTCTGGTTTTCAAGAGAACACCACTGGTAACTGGGTTCTGTAAAACCTGAGGAGTATACATGTTTCAATTTAAACCTGAGATGTCAAACCAGGTTAAATTCACAGGATGCAACCTTGTTCCACTGGAGTGGATGCTTGATTCCCACCTGGCAAGAAGCCAGTTCAGCCCACCTAAGCTACATATCCTCTTAACTCTGCTATCTGGGAGACTAATTTTCCCCTACAAATAGGCTAAATATTAGACTTCTCAAATGTATTTTCAAACCACTACAAATCAGATTTTGTTACCAACTAGACGCCATTTTCAGGGGAATCCCACACTCAGAACAAAAGATACCTGTACATTTCAGTTGCCGCATGACAAACTGACCATACACTAACACTCTGTCTCCCTCAGCTGCACAGATCACATTGTAGGAAAAGAGCTGTCACTGTGCTTCCAAAACCAGCTGCGCTATCAGCTCCTTGGCATCCTTCATGTTGGAGGAGATCTCGGAGCCATCTTCTGCCACATGGGTACCAATCAAGAACATCTTCCTGTTGTCCCCGATATCAGACAGTGCCAGAGCATCGTGGATATCAGTGATGCAATATGCGCCTTCAAGGTCCTGATACACAAAACAAAACCGAGACCATCAGTTGCAAGAGGTAGCGGTACCATTCCCATGTTGCTGTTCTGTTCCTAGCCATTCCAGTGTTAATGACACCAGTGTAACACTACCCATATGAGCCAGACAAAAGTCTTGCTGCCCAAAGTGCCCAGCAAAGAGCTACATGAACAGGGCAAACATGCCCTGCATGTCTTCTCAACTACTAGTGTGGGACTGTGGGACCTAGAGTAACAGTAGTAGCACCTGTGTTTGATGAAGCCAAAGCACTCAAGAGTAACACAACTACTAGTAACATGCCCAAGTTACCAGAAATCTAGCAGGTAACAAGGTAGAGTGAACCGAGCGCACAGCTCTCATAAGAGAAAATCTGGGCTTAAAATCCCTGGACTGTTCTGCCATCTGACATTGCATCACCGGCACAATCCTGTCCCAGGTACAGCACCAGTCTTGGGAGAAAGCACTGCCTTGTGAGGAAAGCTGCTCTCCTCTCATGCTTCAACAGCAGCCTTAGGAGCAACCAACCTGACAATCTGAATGTCAACAACGGTGCTTCACATTTTGGCTGCTGCTAGGTAAAGTGGTACTTCTAGACAGACATTCAGAACAGAAACCTAACTCCAGGTCTGACTGTAGTCTCTCCTGCAGCTCTCAAACCTTGCAGCTCTACAGCAGTTTCTACCACGATTTCCACCCACAGTTCTGACTGCACTGTCTCCAAGCACAGGACCTGCATTTTGTAGATCCAAAACCCAACCTCAGACTATTTTTTTTGCAGTCAACAGGTGTCCCAGAAAGACCCCCAGCTCCCAGCCATAAGGCCTCCTTTGAAAGGCTCTGTTGCTGTTTTCAGAGCTGCTGCCAGCTCAAGCTCAGCTAGCAGCAGGGAACTCTTACCTGCTTGTTGGCCAGAACCACCACCGGCAGGGTGGAGTTGTTCTGGATCAGTTGATGAAGCAGCTGTTTTGCCACAGGCAGTCGGGCATGATCAGCCGAGTCCACGACGTAGATTAGCAACAACACTTTGGGCAAGTACATCTTCCAATATGAACGCAGAGATTCACTGCCCCCGACTGGAAGAGAAGATAGCAGCACAGGGTTCACAAAGTAACCCAAGCAGCACTGCTCCCATAGCTACAGATAGCAGGCTCTGGGCTGAAAACCCAAGTTGTCTGGGTTACCAAAAATTCAAAGTATTTGAGCTACTATATATAAGACTGGAAATAGCTTTATTTTCCCCAGTCAAGTTACATGCAAACATATGTGTACACTCTGGGAACAAAACACAAAATCATTTTAAGCTTTTATTGTGAGAGCATTCTGGGTTCAGTTTCTTACGCTTGTTTCCCACCTTCTTGTTTCTTGCTGTCATGCAAGTAGGAAGAGTAGAAAGAGGTCCATAAACACCATGGGAGAACATCCCCACATAACCTACCTACACATGCCCACCTCATCTTCAGACAAAGCAGGCCTACAATTTCCAAAGAAGAATTTTAGCTCTGAGGCTTACATCAGGTTTGTATGATGCTGGGGACTAGTTCAAAACTCCCACAGCTTTCATACTGTCAATAACCAGAGGTGCCTGGGAGGTGAGAAAACTCAAGCCCCAGCAAAACCTTCAGGCAATCTTTTGGAGAAATCTGTGCACAGGTTACGTCTTTACGTGAGTTCTCTGCTGGATACAGAGGAAAACTGTCCACCTTCAAAAGCAATTGCTTTTGCACACGCAGCAAGTTGCTTGAGATTGTTATTCCTATCTGGGGACAAAAAGAGTTTTGGTGAGATTAACAGGAGCAGGAACAGCTAACAGTATATTAAGTATTTCAGATGTGTTTTCCACTCTTCAGGTCTTCTCCTAGGTACACTGCAGAACCACACCTTCGGGAGTACTGAGGTGCAAAAAACGTCTAGGTGACTCTCCCAAAGGTAGTAAGTTTTCAAAGCAGTACAACTGGAGTTCCCTATCATGTTCTCCTGCCTTACATGGGAGCTCTTTTCAAAACTGACTTGCTAGTCAGCTGTCTTTTATTGCCCTTTTGCTGTGACTTTTACTGTGACTTTTTTCTGTTTCAAAGCAATTTTACTTTCACTTAAGTAAAAATGACGCAGTAGCTTCAAGAACACAGAAAGGGAAGTATCATTTCCTGCTAGGGCATGCCTGCCTCTTCTTCAAGAGCCCCAGCATATCTGCAGGCAGTATTGCGAGTCTGTTGCTCTGGAAAAGAGCCAAAAGGCTGTGACTGATGCATCACACTTGGGACAGATGCCTCTGATTCTGTACTGTGATGTTGTGGGGCTCACCACTGCTCCCTTTGTTAAGTGCATTCATGCGTAGCATAACACAGGGGTCAGCAACCTCACAGAGAACACTTTTCCCCCCCAAAACAAGTTGGAAGCCAGCAGAAGCCAGAGGCAAGATACCACCCGCTTTTCTGTATGATGGTACAAATAAAAAGATAGAATGTTGATTTTCTATCTGTCTAAGCCAGCAAAATAAAACCCCTGCTGTCTGCTGATCACCTTGTGCCATGTGATCACAGCACAGGCTGCTAACCCCAGGACTAGGCAATGGTATAGACTGCATAAGTAACCAGATTAAAGAGCCATGCACGGATTTACCTGGCTGACACTGGCCTGAGATATTTCATTTCCCATGGGTCAGATCGCAGACAGCACATCTCAGTGACTACCAACCTGGACCAGAGAGGGAAGGACGACTCAGAAACAGGTTCTGCCATGGGGTACATGGCTCTGGGCCCAGGCCATCCCCAGGCAGGAGCAGAGATACTATAGGTTCCTCTGGGCTCAGATAGACAAAACACCGCCCAGTAGGAGACACAAGTATCTCGGACCTACTATGACCAGGGCAGAGAGTACAACCGTTTCTGGAGAGACTGCTTCCCCAAGACACTACAGACACTCCTCTGGTAGTACTACTTGGAATGAAACTGCCTTAGTGGCATCATTCTCACATCCCAGAAACTTACCTGGGAACAGCACAACTCCTTTAGACCTGCTGACAAAGGTAAAGACATCTATGGGCTAGCTGCCAACTGAGCCAGTTGAGCACTGGTACAGCACAGTGCAGAAGTAGCAGAAAGCAAAGGGCAGCTTTTGCCTCCACAGAAAGCAGGCACTCTCTCTACCAGGGACTGACCTGAATCCAGGGCTTCCACCTTCCCCCTCAGCTAGCTGCACCTAGAACAGCTCTGACACCCCAAAAACATCAAAGGAAATGTTCTCTGCCAGCCCAGACAATACCCCAAAATCATTGCTAAGGACAACACCAAGCTTAGTGTAAACCTACAAACATTTAAAAGCCCTTAAAGACTAGGAAAACACCACTTAAGAGTCTTTTGAACAGAAAAGGTACAAAGCTTTTCTACCTCTCTTCTTTCAACTTATTATTTATTCCTCTTTGTCTCTTGCCCTTTGCCAGGAATGAGCACCAAGGAGAAGCTGTACAACACACAATGGCTATGAATCACAACACACGGATTACTGGGGACACCTCTGCTCTGGGCTTGTTTCATACCATCAGGCTTGTTATCCTTCTCTCTCTGGGAGCCGAACTCCCTGGAGGACAAGAGCTGAATGAACACACACCTCCTCTAACTCCAGTGTATCATTTAAGAAACCGGGTGGGAAAGCAGAATCTCCAAGGAGAAAATAGTCACAACTTCATGTTATCAGGGGAGGCGCAAGGGAACCCGATCCCTAGGGCACAGGATAGGAACTTATTTTATGCCCAGTACTAAAATACATTCACTCACTCTCCAGGAATTCCATCTGTAACTCTTCGGTGTTGACGCAGATGGCGTTGAAGCCCTCGGTGGGAGCCACGCTGCGCCTGACATGGTTAGTTGCCAGGGAGTGGAGAACACTGGTCTTCCCAGCCCCATCCAGGCCCAGCACCAGTATCTGCTTACCGTGTCCTGTACCCTGCGAAGCGAGTGGCAGCACGCTTAGCCAGGCAACCCGGGCATGTGCAACACTCAGCAGGCCTGGGGAATAAGGGAGCTTAACAAGGGGTAGGGGGAGAGAACAGCAAAAGCCACTTCACGGTGGAGATGGTGCTGGGCTCCTGCCGCACAAGTACAGGGCCGCAGCGCCTGTCGGGCCATGGGAGGCCGGCGACATCCCCCGGCCCCGGCCCGCCCGCTGCCTTGGGGTGGGAGGAGGAGAGCGCGGCTCCGGCCCGGTCCAGGCTCCGCCGTGCTGCCGAGGAGTACGCCAGGGCCGAGCTGCCCGGTGTCGCATCCCTACCGAGAGGCTCCGTGCGGCCCCGTTAGCGCTGCCCGGCCCAGCGGCCTCGCCCGCTGCCCCAACCCGGCCCCGGTACCTGATCGGCGGCGGCTGTGGCGGCAACAGGGCAGTCAGGAGTCGGCGCTGCCCGGCTCCGCAAGCGGACCCACACCCAGGCCGCCACAGCCGCGCCCGCGGTCGCGGCCAGCACCGACCCCCACAGCGCAGCGGGCCGCAGACGGGCTCCCATGGCCGCCCCGCTCCAGGCACGAACAGGCGCAGGGACGCAGAGCGCTCCCCCTGCAGCCCTGCGTGCGCACGGCTCCCCCTGCAGCCCTGAACGCACGGCCTCTTCCCCCCCATCCCCGTTAGCTGGGCTGTCAGGCGGAGAACTTACCCGTGTCGATAAAGCCAAGAGCGAACGGTGTCACTGGAGACCTTCTGCTGTCAGAGGAAGGCAGGTGTGCCCCACAGCTGCTGCCACCCTCGAGCCCCACAACAGGATTTGCCTCATGGGCACCCATCTCCGGGGGAGGCCCATATAGGGCACTGTCCAAGCGGCCCTGCCGGGGCTCCAGCAGTGCCACAGGCAGTGTTTCCATCTGGTCTGTTACAGCCAGGTTTGACCAGAGAAAATAACTGGAGAGTTCCATTCTCCTCCACTGTCTACTCTCCCCAGATCACCTCCTAGCACTGCAGGGTAGCACTCACTCTCCTGTAGTCACCAGCTGCTGGCTAGGAGGATGCACAGCTCTCAGACAAGTCACCTAAACCAAGTGGCTGCTAGCCATTCAGAAAGCTGTTTTCTGTGCTCTGTTCTTCCTTCTCACTTAGAGCACCACATACATTTAGCCCCCTTTCCCAATGCTCCCAGTGTACAGTCAAGGTAGTAAAACCCGGTTTCTATTCAGCAGATTTTTACTCCACAGGGACTCAGGGTTGTTTTTTTAAGCCACAGTTAAGATTTTTCTTGTTCTCCCCCTCCTTCAGGCCTCTGCTTTAAATTCTTTCAGAGACAGAAGCCTTTTGGGCTGACATATGACAACACTCCCACTGAAAGTCCATGTATGGGAAAACGTTTTTGCTACGTTCAGACCAAACCAGACGTTTACAGAAAGGCACAGGGGTTGCCTGTAGGGTGCTAGGAGAGCAGACACACCTTCCGCCTGACCACCAGATTCCACCTGAGAAGCACAACGCCTCTTCCACCTAGCCCATCACCACTAGCCCCTTCAGTTTAACTCACTCTTGTTTTGCCAAGCCCGCTAGAGTAAGGGTTGCAGAAAAGGAACACCGAGTCAGCTGCCACACACTTTGCCATGCTTTCCCTTAACAGCCCTGTTCTCCCCCTTCACATTATCTTCTGTGTAGCCCAGATGTTGTTTCCCACAACCCTGTGTGCCTGTGCTCTTCAGTGATCAGAGACTGACTGCAATGAGACATACAGGGCGATGCTTGCATTACACAGTCATACACATTGTCAAATAAATTTGCTAAAGGCCTTAACATATACAGGAGGAGCACAAAACTACATTTCAAGAACTTCTTGATTATTCCACATCTTTTAAATGTTTGGCAACATGGACAGATTTCTTCCTAGAGGCTGCATTTCAGTTTAATGGCAACACGAAGTCACAGTGGGAACAAGAGTGAGGAAGGTTACTGTGCGCAGATGCATCTGAGTGCCTATCCCAGCCCATCTCCCCCCAGACCACAGACCGTCTCACCCACAGACAGGACAGAGATCCAGATGCCAAGTGTCTTTCTCCAGCACTTGCTTTTGACCTTTATTCTGCAGCCAGCATCACCTACTGAAGGAGGGAGGTTACACGTCTTGCTTTCTACCACCCTCCTTTAGCCCCTTTCTTTTTCTTCTGCTGCTGTTTCTTCTTGGTGGCCGGAGCACCAGCGGGTTTTTGGTGCCTGGGAGGGACGACGTTACTTGTGGCCGACACAGCTGTACCGCTGCCGGGCCGAGGGGAGGTAGGTGGGCTGCTGGCAGTCCTACTGGCATCCCTGCAGGGAAATGAAAGAGACGCCATGTGGGTTCACAGCCACCCACAAGATGGAGCACTACTGCAGGAAGCTGACAGCAAAAAACAGCAGCTGCCCAGTAAGGTATGGGAGGGCACTCATGCAAGGAGATATTAAATAAGCTTCAACATATATCGAAGGGCTGGATGATGGGAACATATCTCAAAGGGCAGGCAATTACCTTCTAACTGATGTTTACTACATAGTGTAAGCCCTCTACAATGAAAGCAAAGCTAACTTTTGAACAGATG
>JAVHNF010065474.1:0-11898 GCA_034783455.1 Micropsitta finschii
CAACAATGGGATCCTCTCTGACTTCAAAATGTAGCTGTATACATCATCTTCTGAAACAGCACCATGAATATACACTTTCTGCAGCAAAAGGTATTTTTACTATAGCTGTGTGAAGCAGACACAATCTGTCAGTTTTGAGAAGAATTAGTGTATGTGTGAGGGAACTGAGTGACATCACTGCTACATTTTGCTGTCCTTGGTGCTCACGTTTTCAAATTGAAAAACTAACCACAATCATAATGCCTAACAAATACTTATTCCACAATGACATGACGCAAGTTTTATTATTTTGCTATTAAATGATAAAATAAAAATCTAAAAGAATTGATGGAACAGTAAGGAAAGCTTTGGAAGAAATTCTGAAAGAAAATAAAAGCCTGCAGGGGAACTAAACTGGGATAAAGTACAAAAGGGACAAACAAAAGTAGAAACAGATCAGTCTTGCACTGGCTTCCTTTGCCGACTATCAAGACAGACCAAATGCAGCAGATGTGGACTTCATTAAGACACTCAATGTGGTACACAGTACAGGGTAAGTACAATTATAAAGGGGGCTAAGGTATCAAATAAAGAGAAGTTTAAGTCATTAACAAAAATTTCTGTTGCATAGCAGGACCAGGCTGGCTGCAAATGATTGAGGAAAGGACAGAGCAGTGCAGAAGTTTTTCAGAGGAGGTCCATAAGCTGTCAGTGCATGGCTATGAAGAGAAATATGCCCAGTGCTGGCTTTTCCTATGTCAGGTGGAACAAGTTCAAGCTCGACTAGTCTGGGATGCTGGGCAGCTCTAGACTGGCCAATACCAGGACAAGAAGCCCAAAGAACCTGGCATAAAGCTAATCATAGAATTATAAAATAGTTAGGGTTGGAAAGGACCTTAAGATCATCCAGTTCTAACCCCCCTGCCATGGGCAGGGACACCTCACGCTAAGTACCAAGGGATTCTATTATGCATGTGCAATGGCAGGAAGAGGTAGCAGTTTGAAAGAGTTAAGTATGTGAGATACCAACAGTGCAGTTAAGAAGTGTGGAAGAGGAGCTAACTTTCACCACATATGTGAAACTTGACAAGTCCAGGAATGTCTCCAGTGAGATATTTTCAGCTGAAAGAAGACTTTAATTAACAGGGTAGTAGGGAACCTGATGTGGACCACAGTGTACAAGTCTAGCTGTCCATATTCAAGAAACATGAACCGAATTCAGCACATGTGTAGGGCAGGCAGGTGAGAGCAATGAGTAAATTGAGAGCCAGTCTTCAGAGAAGAGTAAAAAATTTTGTCTTTTTCTGCTGAGCAAAATAAAACCAGAGACTAGATATAATTCCTTCTATAAATACATACACAGGAAAAGGAGAGGAAGTAGTATTTAAACTAAATGGCAACATCAGCACAGAACATATGGTATAAATTGGCCAGAAAGCTGGAAATTAGCAGAGATTTCTAACTAGAATAACTCTTGTAGGAGCACTGAGGTTTTGTGTGATTCAGTTGACTGCAGAGGCAGGGGAAACAAGGCTCAAATATTAGAAGCTGCCCACCAGCCTTCCATATTTGTCACCTCCACAGATCAATGCTAAATACTTAGCTGAAGCATAGTGTTAAATCCTCCTTACCCCCTTTTCCTAGAGGAAATACTGCAAAAGCTAAAAATGAAATAGAACAAATATCGCTCTGTTTGCCACCATGAATGCTGAAGATGCTGAAGTCAGGAGTGTGCTCTAAACTATCTATGCATGCACATACATATATGTATATACATATACATATGCATATACACATACATATACATGCCTGTGTATATGCATGCATAGATGCTTGTGTATATGCATATTGCACACATACAGAGCCCACATATGCATTGGAAATCGGCTGTGCATGCTGCTAGATTTTTATTTCTCAGGAGTTCAGGTATTTCAGTCCTTTCTTTTCATCCCTATACCAGAGTAACAGATTGCATGAGTACCTTCTGCATTTTCACCACTGCATAGACAACATGTTTGTGTGATCTCATACATCATGGCATTTCATCCAAGCCACAGGGCAAAATAAGGAATATGTCACTTGAAAATGCTGAATTTCTGTCAGTTGCTCTCTTGGTAGGAATCACACGCATGCACTCACCAGGAAGAGCGTGCAAGCAGTTCCACCCGCCTGAAGCTGCAACCTGGTATGTTCTAGTGGAGTTTTGCTTCTGTGCATGTGTGTGTGTGCTGGCATGTACGTGCATATATATATGCATCATACTAACACAGTTGCATGTACCTCAGACTAGTCTGTAAGCTCATGCTTTTCAAGCTGCTGTTTTAAGGACACTGCTATGTGCCTGGAGCTGGAGAATGCATGTTACGGAAAAAATCAAACCCAGTGTATGGCTTGTGCATGGGGAGGGGGTTATGGGTGCCATGCCCTGATTTTTTGCCTGTCACACGAGGGAAGCAGGCACATAAACCTGTCCCTGTGACATAGCTCCATGTGCCTCACTTGTTTATTTGTCTCACAGTGATGGCACAATGTTTTTTCAGGTCAGTGCGTGATTGTATGCATGGGTAAGTGTGTGTGCCTTGCTGAAATGGTCTTGGGTGTCTCAGGCCACCAGGACAGGCTAGTATGTGCCTGTCAACACGGTAAGTGCCAGCTTAGTAACAAGTCATCTGTATTTTAGGGTAGCTTGTGTGTCTGTCAAACTCCAAGTGCGCCAGCCCATGTTTGTGGGGCCAGCGGGTGGATGTTTGTGTCTCATGATCTGTGTGTGCCGGAGCTGCTTGCGTGCTTGCCCTTCTCCACTGTTTGTACACAGCCTGAGTGCACCTGCTTATGTGCCAGGATACTCTGCGTGTGCAGTCCTCTGTGTGTCTGACAGCAAGTCTCAAATGCCTCACACCAACATCTGTCTTGCAGTGACAGCAGCTTGTACTCCTCAGGCAGGTGTCCGTCTGTCAGTGACACAGGCTCATGCACCTCAGGACTTTTGTCTCACAGTGATGCACACTCTGTGCCTAAGACCAGTGCAGAGATTTGTCTTGTGTCACTGTCAGCACTGCTCATGTCTCTCACAGTGACAGTCACGGACTCCAGGATAACATGTGTCTGTAAGTCCGTTTGACACAGCCCCATGGGCCTCAGACTGCAGTGACAGCCCCATGCCTTGGACATGTGTTCTGTGTCCCTCCATGACAGCCATGTGCCTCCAACCCCTGACAGTGACATGGACACAAGCATCAGACCCTTGTGTGCGCACCCTACCAGTGATGCAGCCCGGATGACCCACCCGACGTCTTTCTGTCGGTCTGTCTGTCCATCTCTGCTGGAGGCCCACGCCCCAGACAAGTGTGTCTGTCTGAGGGTGGCACAGGCCCATGTCCCTCTGAGGTGCCCGTGTCACACGTGTGCCTCAGGACTGCGCGTGCTTCACAGCCTCTGTACGCTGGAGTTCGGTGTGTGTGTGAAGGAACCTCTCGTCTCTGCGTGCGGACCGCCCGTGTGTCTGTGCTGTGCCGATCGTGTGTGCGTGCGGACCGCGACGACTGAACGCGGGGGTGGCCGGCCGAGCCTGGCGGGCCGGCTGGCTCCTCACGTCAGCGCGCCGCGCGGGGCGGGTGGCGGCGGCGCCCTTAAAGGCCAACGGCGGCGCCGCGGCGCGGGAAACGCGCAGGGGCAGGGTTTGGCGCCGGCGTGGGAGTGAGGCAGAGCGAGGCGGCGGCCGTTCCAGCCACTCTCCCACCCATCATGTCAGGCACCCGGGCGTCCAACGACCGCAGCAGCCACTCCGGCGGCGGGCTCAAGCGGGCGCGCAGCGAGCCGGGCGGTAACAAAGTGACGGTGGTGCTGGGGGCGCAATGGGGAGACGAAGGCAAGGGCAAGGTGGTCGACCTGCTCGCCACTGAGTCGGACATTGTGTGCCGGTGCCAGGTGGGTGCCGGGCTGGCTTCGCCCGCCGCTACCCCTCGGTGCTTCTCTGCCCTGCCTTTCACGCTCTTCTCGGACACTGCTTTACCCGCGCTCCTCTCGGCCCGGCGCCCTCCTCTCCTTCCGGGTCCCCTCTCTCCGGTGCTCCTCTTTCTCTCTCTCTGTCTCTCTGTCTCTTTCTCTTCTCCTCTCCAGCTCCGTTTCCTTCCGCCTGCTTCTGTCTTGTGTCGCTCCTCGCTCCTGTGGGTATTT
This sequence comes from Micropsitta finschii, assembly GCA_034783455.1. Taxonomy (NCBI): domain Eukaryota; kingdom Metazoa; phylum Chordata; class Aves; order Psittaciformes; family Psittacidae; genus Micropsitta; species Micropsitta finschii. Next base: position 4,156 of record JAVHNF010065474.1, read on the forward strand.
AGTCCCTTCCCTGCACCTTACTCCTTCCCGTTCCCTGTGCCCCTCTCCCGCAGCGAACGACGGGACGCAAATGTGACGCGGTGGGCAGCCGTGTACCCCCGCACTCTCCCAACCTTGGAGGCTGCGCCTCGAAATGCCACTCGGAAAGAAAGAGCCCTGCACTATAAATATAAATAGCTGACCCTTAACGATAAGCGACACAAGATCCCGAGGTGCCGGCAGGCGTGGGGACGGGGGGCGGTGCTGTCAGGGGCCGGGGCCTGCCGCTGCCGGGGACAGATGGGCCGCGCTGCGGGTGCTCGCCGGCGCTGGGTTGCCTCGGGAAGCAAAGCCCCAGGGCATGGGTCGGGGTCTGCGGCTTGCAAGGATGTGACGCTGCTTGGGAGGCTGTTGGGTCGCTTGGCCCTCCGGGAAAAACACATTTAAGAGTCGGCTTGAGGACCAGCTGCTGATAAACCTCATGAGTTTTCCAGAGTTTTACGGCAGGGGCTTTGTTGGGATGGGCAGGTAGTGTTCCCCGCAAAACGCCTGGAATTTTATTCTAAGAATATTTCAAAGTGGAGCGTGAGTAAAATGGAAAAAGCAAGTTATGTAAAAGTACAAGATTTAAACAGTTAGATGAAAACAGGGAAAATTTACGATTCTGTGATTTTACATGCCTTTGCTTATATGTGTTTTTTTACTATATTGCGGAGATTCTTAAAACTATCTATTTGCCTACTATAAACCAAATTAGACACACCTTTTTAAAGAACTGTTTTCAAACATCAATTACGAACATATTAGACCAGTACACCTAGTAATCTGCTCAGTTGTCCGTGTAAAATATGTGATCACATTAATGAGTAGTCAGCTCAGTTATGTACCATGAAATTTATTCTGCTTTAAAGATGTGATAACTATTAAAAAGATGCAGATATCCTTGACTCTAACATGATAAACCCAAGGACATTGGTGTAATCAAGTATATTATGTAAATAAATGTCATGCAAGTTAAATATTTAGAAGGTGGAGGATGTATTTTCAGTTAGGACATTAAACTCCCAAGTTTTTGAATCACCTTGGGGAGAAGTTTGCCTGCGAAAGTTAGCTAATGAATATGTATTATGAGGACTACAGCTACTTTTCCATATTTATTTCCCGCTTCCCCCTCAGTAACGTGTGGCTAGGAATTTAAAAACAGGTCTCATAATTGCTTTGGTGAAACAATGAAAACTAAGTGTTTTAGCTGAGGACTATTTCATATAGGCCCCAGTCGAATGGTGCTTTCTCATGGGATTAGTGCTAGTACTGCAAAAAGTCATATTGTTTGTTTTTAGACTCACCTTTGAAGGATGCCCTGAGGCTGCTTTCAAGCCAGATTTGCTCTGCATCCAGAGAACTAATTTGTGAACATGACCCCCAGGTGCAGCCTCTTTGAAGGATACAGGACTCGCGTGTGTGCATGCATGAGCATGCTGGAAGGGTTAGTCTGTTAACAACAGGCTAGATGGCTCATATGGTTTAATAGGCTGCTGGGCACATCTAGATCATCTTTCTGTAGCCTGATGATGAGACTGGTATGGATGGAAGGCAGGTGGACCTAGAGTTGCTCTGGACTCTCAGAATTGTGTTAACCAATACATGTGCTCACACACTGTATGAGACTACAGCAGGATTACAAATACACTGATTTAATGAAAGTGTCTTCAGGATTAGAGTTTAAGAAAGAATATAAAACATTTGAAAGACAAAATACAAGTAGCAAGTTATTTCTGAGTTATGCAACTTGAGAAGTGGAGCTTTTTTAATACTTAAGATTTTGTGCATTTGGCAATTTTGAGGATGCTGTTTTAAAAGATGCCATTTTAATAACACAGTATTTCATGCTTTCAAAGCCAATCATGCAGGTACATGATGGTGTATGATTTTGCTTTTGTGAGAAATCAGATGGGGCCATTAAGGTTTAGTGAAGATACACATCTGTTTGAAGCATGTGAACAGTACTGATGAGTTGTAGGTCATTCACTTGTAAGCTTAATCAGTTTGAGAGGGACTTCATTAATGCTGTGTATTGCCATGAAAAATCTCAGTGTTTGGACCAGAACCTTGCTTGATTCATATTCCTCCTAGAAACTTAAGAAAAACTTTTTGAGTGCAATAGCACTTGTGTATTAGAAGGGATTGCTTAAACAAGAAACACTGAATATCTCATTTATCAGGAACTTTAGAGGAAAACGTCAGAAAAGGTTCTATCAGGAATTTTGTTGTTGTTTAGAATATGGTGATTAACAGTGTTATTTCCTGATGTGCTGTATGCTGTTTTCCAAGACACTGATGGAAACAGTGCTTAACAGCTTGTTTTAGTCTTAAGGAAGCAGGTAAAGCTAGAAGATGAATGTCTGAAAGGGGCATGTTTGTGTCTTCTAAAACAATGCCTCATCTAGATTAGTTCTTCATTGCTGTAAGATACTCCTGGAGCTATCATTTTAAAGAGATGTTTTTTTTTTTTTAATTTGGGTTGGTGTTTTTTGTTGTTGTTGTTTCCCTCTTGAATAGAAATTTAAATTCAGGGCCAAATTGGAGTTTGAAGAGCTTTCTCAAAATCATCATTCCTGAATCACAGAATTGTAGAATAGTTAGGGTTGGAAAGTACCTTGAGATCATCTAGTCCCAACCCCCGTGTGATGGGCAGTGAGTTCAGCCTTGAACACTGACAAGGATGGAACATTTACAACATCCTTGGGCAACCTGTTGCAGCGCCTCGCCACTCTCACAGCAAAGAACTTCTTCCTTATATCTAATATTTCTAGGAAAGGAAATGAAATAATTTTTATTAAATATTTCTCATGTATTTTTAATGTGTTAATTTTGTGAGAAAAATCTGTGCCAGTTATGTTGCTACTGGGAAATGAAATGATATTTCCTCCCGGGATACTGGAAAGGCAAGCAGGCAAATAGTAATAGGAAGTCCTTCACAGACCCAGGGGAAGCTTCAAATCTGTTAAATAAAGAAAATTCTGTGTTAAATCCCCAGCCACTTCAATTTTCCTGAGCTTGCAGAATTAAATTTCACATGAATTGAAGAGTCTCAATTGGTTGATCACGTTGCTTTAGTCTTTCTCTGTACTTTGATTATACACAGTCTAAGCCCAAATGAGTTGGGTGTGCACTGTAATTCACCTGCTTTTTCACATTAGCAAGTGAAATGTGTGACACAATTTGAATATGAAATCTTACTCACCTGAATTAGTTTAATTTCATTTACCTCTATACTTGAAGCATTTTTCGTGAAAAATAATGTTTAATAAAGGTAAAAGATTTACAGATACTCTTGTAATGATGCTGAACAAAACTTTTCATAGGCTGCTTTCATTAAAATACCAGATACGTGGGCGTGTTCATACACATATGAACAAGAAGAAAAGGTATTCCTGAATATTAACAACAGGCAGTTTAGGGCTGCTAAGGAACTAATAGGTTGGTCTAAGTTCAGGTTATTATTAATGGAGAGCATCAGGAACATTTTTCCTCTTGATTGCCTTTTCAGCAAGCAAAAGCATTCAGAAGCAAATGACAGAGGGTAATACTTGTTTCTTATTGTGGCCTCCTGGGGCATAGAACTGTCACATTATGCTTTGCAGTACTTTTAATCCCTGGTATATTTTTCAGGAAAGTTATAATCAAAGAGTTAAATTGCAGGCGTTTCATTTTAATGTTTCCTTCAAAAACAGGTTTTATGCATTTGTTTAAAGCTTTTAACAGATAGAATATTAAAGAGGGAAGTTTGGGTTTTACCAGGCCTCTTAGCCTGTTGTCATAGAACAAAAGTCCTAATGTAAGTTTAAGTAATTTGGTTGCATATACCATACTAATGAAGAGAGGTTTGGCATTGTTCAAAGCATGACTTCAGATGGTGGTTTCTTCAGTGGCAGCTCTCATTCCAGCTGTATGCTTCTCACATCACCTCATATGTTGTTGTGTGGTTACTGTCAAAGCTAGAGCTTGTGGCTGGTTTTACCTGCCTGGGTTTTAATTAGATAATTTCTCAGATCTGTCTTGGAGCACGATCTGACAAATGGTCAACTGTCACAACTGCTGAGGTGATGTGTCTCCAGAGGCACCACTTAAACTAATCTGCTCCCAAAATATTGTATGTAGAACTGCTGGAGTAAGCTCACAGTTCACTGAGAACTGCTAGTGCTCATACAGTTCTGTTTCCTTAAGCTGTGACTACGTAAGGTACACTTGTAATAATAACTTTTCACCTAACATTTACTGCGCAGTTCTGTATGGGTGTGAATGGAAAAGGAAATAGTGTCCATTGTCATATATGGCAGGACAAGTACTATGCATCTTTGCCAGTAATAGTAAATTACTCATGAGACACTTTCTGTTTTATAATTTAGGCGCGTGCCAAAAATGTCTAGGAGTTCCTGTTGTAATGGAGAGTAAACAGTTCTGCCTTTCTTGATGAAGTTTTCTCGTGCAATAAATTGTTTTTCAACAGAACATCCAAAAGTACTATAGAAAAATGCTTCATAAACAATTTGAAAAAACGAAGGGGAGGAAAAAGGAAAAGATATTCCAAAAGCTCAATGTGACAGGTAGAAAAAATACTGCTGGTAAATTAGTAGAGCCCCTGTGATAATAACCATTGCTGCAGTGGGTTTGATCTCAGTTGCCAAATAGATTGATATAACAGTTGTGGCACAAATGCATGTCTTTCCTTCACTTCATACCAAAACCAGTGGCAGTGATTCAGCAGCACTTACTTATCCAAGACAGGTTCTCAGGTTTTTCAAGCCTTCGTGTGGCACTGCTGTTCCAGTGTTGCCCATGACAATGCTTCATGTGTCAGACCTGTAATGCTTCTGCCTTCTGGAAGTCTGGAAACAATCTGTCTGATGTTATCAGCATTCTCTTAAGAACTGGCATTGAAGAAACACCACCAAATCGTAGGAATGTGATTACAATAAGAAGAGCTGTTAGTTAGATTTCTTAAGTTGCTCATATTAATGTGCTTTCATTTTTCACTAAGTATGCAGTCACTTTTTGTTAAAACATTTCCTCTACCCAAGTCAGTATGCTTTCAAGTTAAGAATTGCTTTTGGTTTTAAAAAGGGATTGTCTGATCTTTTGAGACAGATTGACAAAAATTCTGGTTGATGTTAATATTGGAAAAAAGCTGAGGAAATTGAAAAAGGTACCAGAAAAACTTGCTGTTAAGGTCTTTTGTTATTAAGTGGTTCACAGTCATTTGGACCTTAGAGGTTTAATCAAGTCATACACCAGGGGTGTCGAGTGGCTCATCTTCTTGATGTAGTGGATGTTAATGAGGTTGAGAGGGGCTAACCAGTAAGAAAAGCATAACAATGTTTTTGGGTTTGAGATACCATTGCAACATCAGAGACAATCTGTCAAAGAGTGAAGAGACATGCCCAGAGTTTAAGATAAGGAAACTAACAATAATACAAACAGTTATTTTTATTTCCTTGCTCTAGTGCAAAGTAAATACCATGTATATTATAAGTGGAACTTCGAAGAATGCAAAGGAATATACCTTGGGCAAGTGATCAAATAATAAACATGAGATGTGGCGGAAGTGCCAGATGAGTTTTCCTTAGTGGTTTAGGTACAAGACAGGGTGCTTTGTTCCTCTGCTGTGCGGCTGACATGGCAGGGCAAAGCAGCCACACGTTGTGACTATCCCTATTGAGCATGGGCGACTGGAACTGTGTGCAGTGGGCATTAAATTAGGGCAGTGTTCTGTGATGATTATGCATTAGAGATGCTTGTTGGATACTTTTTTTCTCTGTATGTATGTATGTAGCGTGTTGCTCTCCATTCAGTGAGGTTTAACCCTCATATTTAGTATAATTTCTCCCTGCAGAATAAAGTAGTACGTAAAGACTTTAATCTCCTAATGATTTAGTGCTTGATGGTCTTCAGTGAAGAGATTGAAGGCCTTGGAGTCATGAGTATGCAGTACTGCAGGACTGTTTTTGATTTCTCCGATGTTTGGGAAGGTTGATAATCCCACTTACACATACGTGTACATTCATATAGGCACATTTCTTGAAGTAATTCTTTCGCAATATTGCTGCAAAAAAGCAAGTAGGTTTATTTTCCTGTTCCACACAGGGGAGGGTTCATGAAATGCAAGTAGTTTCCCTACCTACAGTAAATAATTCCACCCTTTAAAAAAATGAAACCTTATTGTAGCAATCTTTTGCTTATAAGGTATTTTGTCCAAATTTTAGTTTTCGTTTTGCTTGTACTTACATCCTACACTGTATCATTTTAGGCTTTAGAGCAACATGGTGACATTGCTATTTTAAACTAGCTTCTCCTTTGGACATCAGAGAGATCATCTCAGGACCACCAGGATTATAAATACTGTATGAGAAGGTCAGGTTTAAAGTTTCCAAATCTCCATAAGAAAGCAAGCTTAATTTTCAATCCCCTTTATAAAGCCTGATGAATTTATTATCCTCTACAAGCATCAGAAGAAAGCAGCTGAAAATTAAGCTGAAATGACATCTGTTCTATTTCATTCCTGTTGTAACTCACTAGCTGTTGTTAACTTGTTTACAGATATAAGAAAAGTAATGTTCATATCCTTGGATCATATTACTTCCCACAGGGGCATGACTGTGCTTCTTCAGAAGAGGGGACTAAAGATGAGCAGACATATTTAGGTTTTTCATGTTTGTTTTTCTTTATTTTAGGATTATGAGTAATTTTTTTTTTTTCCCCCTTATAGAATTTTCTATCAATATAACTTCATTTTCTTACTTTCTTTACATCTTCTGCTGGAGTTAAGTGTGTGTTTTGTTGTGGTGGTCTGTTGTAGTAGATTGTTTTTATGTGGTTTGACAAAATTTTAATTTCTGTTTGAGAGAAAATAACTTGAGTTTGAGTGTCTAGTTTACCTACACTGACTGCTGTTTAAAACCTGAGTTGAGTTAGACCTGGCTTTTTCAGTTGCATTTTCCAGACACTCAGGAAGAGCAATATATCCATATAAGTTAGGGTCACTCTTCATTTGTAGTAAAGGAAAAATACTACATTATTAGTGGAAAATATGATCTAAGCTTCAGGTTTTGATACTTGTGCAAGAAATGTTTTCATGTATTTTTTTAAAAAGGTCAAAAGTTTTGCTCAGCTCTTCTCAGGAGTGTTTGTGTTTATAATCATTCTAATTGCCTCAGTAGGCTTTAGAAGGCCTCTTTCCATGGGAATTCAGGAGTTCTTGAAGAGATCAGTGTTTTAAATAGGAAGGTGGGATCCTTTGGATTTTGCTTATTCTGTGAGACGTGACAAGGGACACAGCAGGAACATACTTGAACAGATGCAGGAACTGGATAGCAGTTCTGTGCAGAGTGGTTCTTGAAGTTTATTGCAAGCATATTCTTTGGGAAGGCAAACTAGATTTGAGCAATGACAATTGGTGTCAGGAGGTAAATACTTGCAACTCATTTCAGCGCTTTGTCACCAACATTGCTTTTAAAATCACTGCTCTCTCAGGTCTTCTGGTCTAAGTACACTTGTGATTGTTCCGTAACCGACCTCCTTCCAATGGCTAACTTAAAAAATGAATAAAATCGTGATCCACTTCTTGGGACTGAGTTGAGGGCTATCAGGTGAGAGTTTAACTGGAGGGAGGATCACAAGGTGGTGGACGTGTGTGTGTGATGTTCAGCTTCACCCACTGCTTGTGTCTGACTCCACAAACTCACTCTGGTGTGTGCTGAAGCTGGA
>JAVHNF010065478.1:0-30994 GCA_034783455.1 Micropsitta finschii
CCAAGGTGTCCTAGCCCCACGCAGGGCCCAGGATGGACTCACTGCAGGGTTATCCCCATTATGTAACTGTCCAGGCAATTTTCAGGACCAGCAGGGCTTCTCCATCCCCACCAGCAGCATCCGATCTGGTCCCCATCCCCACCGAGCTGACTGGTGCCAGAGGAGGCTGCCAGGGAAAGAGGCAGGGGTGCCTCTTTCCTCCTCTTCCTATGGAGCTGCACTCACCAGGGGGTGTGAACACAAAACGGGTGCTGCCATCGACACTCACTTCCTTTTAACTGGGTCCAAACCAATTGAGGCAGCTCTGGCTCAATCCATAGCTGAAGGCAGCATCTCCCCTGCCACAGCAGAGAAAGCCCCCAAATTAGATTTCAGAGTGCTTCGTTTCAGATGTAACCTCTTCCCCTGCCAGTCTCTGCCCAGAAGCATTGTGTCTTGGCTGGGAAATGCTCCCTGCAGTGTCCCTTTGGGGAGCAGACTTTTGCAAACCTCTTGAAGGAGCAGCATTTTGCTCAGCATCCCACAGCCATGGCCCTGGCAGATGAGGGAGGCACGGGCTGAGATGGCACTGGCTGCAGGCAGCTCTGCTGGCTGTCCACAATGGCAGCAGCTCCTGCAAACACACAATCTTCACCTAAATGTGGTCCTTGCCAACCAGGCACTTTGGGAAAGAAATGCACATCATCATCCCAGGCTTGAGCTCTTCCCAAGCAGGCACAGGGCTTGAGAAGTAGCAAAATACTCATGTCTCTTCCTACTCTGTGCTGCAGTGCTGGAGATGTCTGCACAGTGTGGCCACTGCATCCCCACAGCCACCCCACAGCCAGGCACCAGCAGGTAATGCACCACCAGTCAATGCTGCTCTTGCAAATTGGGAAGAGAAGGCAGAGGTCTGGTTCACATCCCAGTAGCTTATAAAACAGGCAAGATTTTTCCAGAGGAGTCACAACCAAGTGACTCACAGCCAAGGCCTCCTGTCTATATGCTCCTCTCCCAGAAGGCAAGTCCCTCCTTCAGAGTCCCAGCCAAGTCAAGGGTGCCTAGATGCCATGGAAGGCCCTGGCTCCTGCCCAAGGGCTCCACACCTCTGGTGGGAAGCACCAGTTACACAGCATGCCATCCACCACTGCTCATCCCACTTCACGGACCAGTTCCAGGCACCCCATGGAACCAAGGAAGGGTCAAGGAGGGAACATCTGCTCCTTCTTTCTTCCCTTTTTAAATGGGGTACCCAAGGAACAGTCAAGGGGATGCTTCATACAAGGAAACCTCTATGCACAGAGCTTGGGAGGAGATCAAAATAAACAGTGAGGGATGCTGCCTCCTCCGGGACCTGCTTCACAACCAGAGCCTGAGGCTTCACTGTGGCCACAGCGCCCAACTGCTTCCCATTAAGCATCCCCTGCCCCTCACGTGGTACTGTGACCCCAGGGTTACATTTGCTTGCTTGCTTAGGCACGGAAAGCTGGTCTTGGGTTTTCCAACACATAAGAGCCTTATGGGAGCGGGGCAGCCAGGCCCCCGTTATTTCACACCATACAATGGTACCGTTTGAGAGCACTGCCTTTCTCTAAACTGCTACCAGATGGTCACCTCCTGTTCCCGGGGAGGAAAGAGGGGGAGGCTGCAGGTCTCATCTTTCAAGGAAACCCTTGGAAACTCAACACAGCATTAACTGCTCACAACCCTTAAAGCTTCCCAGACCCCTGCCACCAGGCAGCAGGATGCTCACGGCAGTTTTCTGGCCCAGCTCTAGTGCAGAGTGTGTTTGCCCATGTTACCATGGGGCCATGTGGGCTTGGCTTATTGAAACCTACTGTCCATGAGGCTGCTGAATAGCTGTTGCCATCTGTGACAGAACTGGATGAGTTGTAGTGAGCTAAAGGCTCAGTTACAGGGACAAGTAGGATGTTCTTCATGTATCTATAGGGTGTGTATACAAACCTAAAGGTCCTGTAGGGACAGAGGAGGGTATCTCTACCCCATCCTCAACAACCAGGTGCTCCCAACTTCACCCAGCCCCTCAATACCATTGGGCTGAGATGGGAAATTCATTGGCAGTGCAGGCAGCAAGTGAGGCTACACATACTGGCAGGACTTTGTGAGTACAGGACCAGCTTCAAAAGAGGCCAAGAAATTCAGCTGCCCTCTTCCACCTTGAGAAATGAAGGCAGGAAACTTTAAAAGCACCTCTCCTGAAGGTACTGGTCATCCGAAGTGGAAAGTCAGAGCTGCTGGATCCCCTCCCCATGCTTATGCCAGGAGGTTTCGCACCTTTCTTTTACCGATAAACCAACCTTGTTGCAATATATAAACACATATAAAAATACATAATGACAATCCATTGCTGTAGCGTGACCCCCACCTACCCTGGTTTGGGTCAGATTATGAATGGTTGATGCTCAAATAAATCCTTTTACTGACTTTACAGACAGCATTCAGAAGAAGTTGCCATAGATCGATTGCACGGTCTGACACAAATCATGTGTAGAAGGTAACACTGGCAACGTGCTGCTAATCTGCTGTGCCTTCCTGAACTGTGCAACCAGGACCAGGAGCTGAGCCATGGAGGAAATCTGGGGATAAATGCAAGTTCAGGGCTCTGCCATCAAGCAAAGCTTTTCAAGCAGCACTTCATTCACACGCAGTAAGCTACAGAGCAGCCTCAGACCAACGCAGCAAACTCCTCATTTACCAGAAATGACCATGCAAAAGCAAAGTTGGGACTCAGAGTGGAAAAAAAGACAATCCACATGAAGATTAATCCAAAATCCCAGCTTTCCAGTGCCTGTAACACAGCGCTAGAATGGTTTTAGCTTTGATTCTCCGTTACACTTTGGTTTATATAACCATTAACCCTCAGCAAAATGCTTGCAGATCAGAGCAGTCTATTTTACATCCCTTCTCTTCGTTTCATAATTGTACAGCAAATGACATCAAATACAGGGTCTCTAGCCCAGCAGATTGCATTATTGGCTCTGCCACAGGCTCTCTGCAGCTTTTGCCTCCTGCCTGTGATCCAGTTTCCTTTCATATGGGGAGGAGGAAGGAGAAGAATAAATCTTCTCTGCACCTGCCGGGGGACTGCAGGTTCGGTTTGGTTCACTCATAGTTCTAAAACATCTTCAAATTACCCAGGAGGCAAAAGTGTGTTACAGATGGACTTGCAGACCCCAGACTGCCCTGTACCAGGCCTAGGAAGCACCCAGACACCATTCCCATAGCTCCCAGGCAGGGAACATGGGAATGACTCAGGTAGGCAACCAGCCTGGGGACTGGGTGATTAAATCATTGAGTCTGAGCTTGAGAAGACACTCTGAGATGTGGTGTTGCAACACGATACTTAAAAAGCTACAGAAAAAGGTAAATTAGCAAAATTAGCTAAAGGAGGGACCCAGGAGCCATTGTGGCCCACTGACTGCTGGTGCCACTGCTGCCAGCTCTGGTGTCTTTGTTGAAGGGGCTTCCAAGACCAACTCCCAACCCCACTCCTCAGCATCCTCCTTCCCTCCCAGAGCAGTCCAGCAGACCAGTGCCAGTGTGATGCTGTGTGCTGATGCCCTCACCGTTAACCCGTCACAACTTCCAGGGCTGGGACAAGCTGGAGAGCACCAAACTCACCAGGAGCAAGGGGCTGTACAATGTTGTGATGCCCACTCAAACCATTACCTCTGTTGCTAGGAGGATGGTGGCACAGAGCAAAGTAGTTATGGTGTCCCCTGCCCTGCAATCCACAGGAGGCTGTCTGACACTGGTGGTGTCTACACCTAGACAACATGTTGGTACCCTACCCCAACTTACCCTAACATGGGTGCCAGCAACAGGGTATCTGCTGCAGCGCTGGGAAGGTGCATGGGACAGACTGCCCTGACACCCATGGTGTGGCACCTTTTGGCATGCAAACCAGCCAAGAGCCAGCTTGGACAGACCCTGCACCTGAGTCACCCTCCGAAAGTGTCCCCAGGAGACCCAAGTGCTGAGCTCTGTCCAGCAAGCTCACAAAAGCAATCACTGTAAAAGCCTGAGTCAGAGCCAGCAGGAGATAAGAGCTGTCATTAATCCCGGGACAAGTTTTCTGCATAAGTTGAAGGTCACAATAAACCCCTTCATTGCCCAAGAGCTACTCCTCACCAGCACCATTTGTGCAGCAGGGAAGGGAGGGAAGAGGCTCTTTCTAGCACCAGCACAGCAGATGGGTGCAAACTGCTGATGCCTCCATGAGTAAAGCAGAGGGGTGCCAAGACCAAATGATACTCTGCAGGTATGAAATGAGAAGTGGCCAGGACACAACCTTAGCTCCGTGCTGAAGGGCATGACAGCACACCCCTGTCCCACAAAAAGTTCCCCTGATGGACCCTGAACCCCACCAAACAGGCACATCCTCATTGGGAACTGGGCTCAGACCCATCGACTCATCGACTTCAAATAAGCTTGACCAGGATTTAGGGTCTCTTGGCTTGTTGCATCCATGTCCTGCCCCTAAAAACTAAGGTGCCAGAGCACACTGCAGCAGGAGAAAGGAGGGAGGAAGGTTGGGAGAGGGAAAGAGCCTGCCTAATGGTCCTGCAGAAAGACGTTGCCTTAAAGATCAAATACCAGAGTCAGAAACATGGAGTGATTATGGGCTCTGCAGTCTCCATTATTGTCTTTGGATTTATGACAAGTCCCAGTCCAGGCTTTTGCAGCTGCTGTCTGGGTCCTGACTCCTGGGAAAACGGGCTGAGCAGCTCCCTGCAAGGAAGGGCTGCAGAACAGCAACTAACCCAGCACCCAAGCAGTGAGGCCACAGGTCCCTTGGTGGTGCCACAACCCTCAGCAGCAGGTTTGCTGGCAGGCATTGGCCAAGAGATGTAGACATGGTCACTTAAATCCATTAGGCATGACCCAACATGTTCTAGAGATGCTGCCTACTCACTTTACTGCCATAAACCACCAAGAAGCAAAGAATAAAGCAGGAGAACTATTATATTTTAAGTGAGCTTCTTCCTAAGGGAAAGATGCTACCAAGATCCCAGAGACTGGTGAGTACCTGGAAGAGGCAGCATGGTGTACACACTCCAAACCTTGACTTAATACCAGGCACCAGCAGTACACTTGCACAGGCCCCAGTATCAAGCCTCATCCTCTCTCTGTCCCTTCCCACCCAGCCACTTTTGAAAGGTTTCTTTATGGTGAGCACAGCACTGTGCTCACTTTGCTCAAGACTGATGTCCAGTGGACAGCAAGAGCTCACCCACACCAGCCAACACTGGAAACCCTCCATGCTGACACAGAGCCAAGGACACTCTGGTTCATGCTGCAGTGAGTGGCTGCCCATCCCCAAGGACATGCAGCCCAGCCTTCCTTGCATAAGATGACTATAAACAATGACCTTTGGGTGAGCCTACATCCTGACCGGGGCCAGAGGGTATCCCCAGAGCCCAGCTCACATGGATGGAGAAATCCATGTCCTGTTCTTCCCCTTCTCACTCCCTCACAACCTTGTTATTCCCCAAGGAACTAAATATACATAGGAAAAAAAAACCCCAAACAACAACAACCCACAATGGCAGGTCCCTGCTGGTGTAACCAGGCAGATGTGATTTTTCCACTCTGCTGAAGGCCAGTTCTACAGGGGAAGATACAACTTCTACAGGAAAAGACACAACTCCTGCCTTCCCACAGGCACCTTCCCCTGGCTCTTGCCTCTCCCTCCACACACTGATTTGGCAGAAAAATCCCATTCTTTTGTCTCAGATTCAGGAACTTAGATAGGAAGAGTGGACACAGAGAGAAAACTCTCTGAAGCATCTATAAAGCTCATCATTGAGGATACCAGAGGGGATTTGCTGTCTCAGAGCATTTTACATCATTCAGCTGAGAGAGTGGCAGTGGCTCTACCCATGCTGGGCTGGTGATGAAGAATACCAGAAGAGACCAGCTGCAGTATAACCAACAATTGATATTCACCAGCGTTGCTTCACTCAGAGGGTTCAGGTGATCTGAGAGGCGCTGAACCTCTGCACAAGTGGGACCCAGACTCCCAGCACATTCCCATGGATGTAAGCCCTGGCAAGCACTCATTCTGCAGCCCCTTCGGCACGGCTGCCAGGAGAGACCCTGCATCCTTATTCAGTGAGATGCTTACACAAACACGAAGCACATCCCCTCTCTGGGGCTTTTCACCACATTGAATTTGAGCCGCATCACCCACATAACATCGCGACCATCCCCCTGGCACATTCCTGCTAATATTAGCAGGCGGCAGCAGCTGCTCCCCATGGCAGCAGGCACAGCAGCCCCGAGCAGCACAGGGGATGCACCACGGCCACGTGTCCTGCAGACATCCCTGGCATTTGTTCAAGCAGATTTTAAGGATGAGCCCGTGAGACTCATGCACATAGAAAAGGCTATTTCGAATACAGCCCTCTCCCAAAAACAACCTGGTTGATATTTCTTTGTCTTCAATGACCCTTAACACCAGGACAGAACTTAACATGAGTCAGGACCTCATTGAGAAGTCTGTGGCTGAAATACTAGCAATAGCCTTCATCAGGCAGTGCAAGCAGTAGATGTCTGTAGGAAAAGTGTCCAAGAGTGGGGAAAAATAAAAATAACACTAAGCAAAGGCTGTCTCATAGTTTCTGCCTGTCCCCCCCACTAAGGATCTAGCTCTGGCCATCACATTGAACCCCTTGGCACACTCCACACTCACAGCCCCACTTAGCATTTACCACTACTCGCAGCTTGCACCCGCTGTGACATTTGTATTTTCAACATTACAAGGAAATGAATCTGCTGTTGACTGACAGCATTGGCAAAGGCAAGGAGTGCTCAGCATCACTGCTGCCAACTCACCAGCAGCAACTGAGAGCAAAAATGCACCTCAGTTACCCCTGGGACTCTGCTCAGCAGCAGCCACATCACACCAGGATGAGGGGCTGGTGTCTGTCTCTTCTGTCTTACTACCAGACAGTAGATCATGAGCGTACAGTGTTTTAAATCCTTAGCAGGAAGATGAATATCATGTTTTGGAAATATCTTTAAGCATTATCACAGCCAACCAAAGCTGTGAACAGGAACATCCACCCCTCTCTGTAGTCACCGACAATCCAGCATCACTCAACAGGAACAGGGTCAGGATGGTTTGGTGTTTACACAACGTTAACACAGTGCACAAGCATCCCATTTACTGCTTCAGGTTCCCTCAGCTCAGGGATCCATGTCTGAGACCCTGGAGAGCTGAGCGGCCAACAGTCCCTTCCAAGACAGAGGTGAGCTTGGGAAGTGCTGCCGCAACCATGGCTGAGCCAGCGATGCTTCCAAACCCTGCCAAAATCAATAGCCATGGGGCAGAACTACTATGTTCTGTAAATCCTGGCAGACCACAGACCTAACAGTGCTCTCCCCCATTAGAGATGAGAAAGCTTTTGCCAGTCAAACAGCAGGATTAGTGCCCTCCCTGCAAGACCTGCTGCATGGTAAGAGGTGGACACATGTTCTGTTGCCTGGAGTGATGATACCCATCATCAGGCACAAGGAAGAATGCACTTTGCCATGCTGTTTCCCTCTCACGTGTTGCTTTGATCTGGAAACTAAGCTGTATCTTGTACTCCTTTCCTCCTCTCAAAGAGCACTTGCATCCTCTTCAGACTCACGGGGGCCGGCCCCTGTGACTGTGGGTCCCATGCCAGGCATCAGTGCTGTGAGGAAAGCAGGCAGGAACAACCAGGCTGGTTCGGAAGGGCAGGCAGTGTGTGAGCGGCAAGAACAAAGAGGGCTCTGCCTGCTGGGCGATCTGGTGTTTCTGCTCCGTGGTATTTCTGGCTCATCTTTCCAGCTTGGCCACGGGCTGCTTGGGGCCGAGACACCCACCCAGCAGACACGAACACCGCATCTCCTGCCTTACAGGCTGGAAATTACTTGCCTTGTTCTTAGGAAGCTGCTCTGCAACCCAGAAAACTGATTGAATTGTGAAACAGTAGCCTGGATCCCTGCTCAAGGGCAAGGCCAGACCTTTTGGCTGCAGATGCACAGAGCTTTCCCCAGCCTCTCCCTCTGCACAGGCAGGAACTATAAAGCGCTCCATGGACTGAGCAAAACGGCACTGCAGAGCGGCTCGGTGCCACCGAGGAGCACACAGCCCCAACAAGCAGCCCCAGGGCTCACAGCAAAGCCTTTATCATATCCAAGTAGGGAATTACTCATTCTTCTGAGATTTAAATGCAATTGGAGCAGAGAGAGGAAAGGCTGTAATTACATCAGCACTGGGGAGCCCTGTGGTGGGGAAGCATCCGAGTGCCCACAGGACAGTTACAAAGGCGCCGTTGAACCCCGAGTGCCAAACCGATGGTGTATTCGGGTCACTCGCTGTGTCCCAACACTTGTTAGTCCCAATCTTCCTAAGGGAAGTGACTTTCCTCACCATCCTGCTAAGTCATCCACTCCCAACTTTGGCTGAAGAAAGCCCAAGGGCTGGAAATAAGAGGCCAGGAATCTGTCTAACTAAACCTTCCAGCAAGGGCTGCAGGGACCCCAGCTCTGCCACCCGTTTCCTGCCTGACCTGGAAGAGGAACCCTTGTGCTCTCAGCTTCCTCAGCTACCCAGAGGAAAAACACCACGGTTGCTCCTTCCCAAAGGCAAGCCTGGCTTCACCGGGAGGCGGTGAAGCTATCCCAGCTCGCAGCCATTCGCCATCCCCACGCAGCCCCTGGATAAGCTCCCATCACGGCCCCCAGAGCTCCACTACTTCTTGGTTGGTGTTTTTTTTTGTCTAGAAACCGCTGCACGAAGCTCGCTTTGGGTCGCTGCCAGGATGTGAGTGCGCAGCGACGGAGCTGCTCTTCCATAGCTGTGCTCAGGAAGATGAGCTCCCCCGAGCCGATCTCTCAGCGCCTGCTTCAGACACAGCCTCCCCACCTCCTTCTGCCTGTCTCTCACTCCCATACCCATCTGGCAGCAGCGCGCTTCCCCGTGGGCTTATTTTCTTGCCTGAAAAAGCCAGCAAACAGGGCAAGAGCCCCAGGCACCCAGGGAAAAGGCATCCCCCATCCACACTCCAAGAGGAGGCAACGCTGTCGGGCAACTGGAGCTCTGCCACGGGACAACTGCGAAGCTTTCGAGGGCGATCACCCTCCCGCTATGGACATATTGGAAACTTGGGCTTGCTATCTGCCTCCCAGCTACTCCGGGGCTGTGTCTGCATCCAAAATCTGGGAGTCAACAGACGGCCAGTGCCTGGGGTTTCACAGACTTTTAGTCTTGTCAGGCTTGTGCTTACAGCTAAAAATCTGCATAAACCAACTTGGGAAAGGCAGGAAAGGAAAAAACATCCCGTAAGATCCTGCCTTAGCAGATAACACCCGAGTACAGCGGCTCGGAACAAAAGGCACTGTGGCCCAATGACGGCACCGACAACACCGGCCCCAGACCCCCCGGCACCGGGACCGGCAGCAGCGGCGGGGGGGAAGCAGCTGATCCCGGGGGGACCGAGCTCAGCCCGGCGCGGTGCCTGCGAGGGGCGCGGGCGGCTCCGCGCTGGCCGGCAGCAACTTCTCCCGGTCTAGTCCCAGATCAAACTTAACCTCCCCTCCATCCATCCATCCCCGGGGCCACCCACCTTCGAAGTCGGAGATGATGCCCTCCAGGTGCGCGTTAACGGCCGGGTCGGCCATGGCGGGGAGCGGGGCTCTGCCCCCCGGCTCGGAGGGTGAGCGCAGCCGCCGCCGCCTGCGGCCGAATGAATGGCGGAGGGCGAGCGGCTGCGGCCGCCCCCCGCGCCGGCGGGCACGCTGCCATGCCGCCCGGCCCGGCCCAGCCCAGCGCGGCCCGGCCCGGCCCCTCGCCGCGCACTGGCTGCTCCCCACGCCCGTCACAACTCCCCCCCCCCTTCACCGTGGTGCCGGCCCCTCTGCGGAACCTGGTGCCTGCCGGGGTGCAGAGCAAAAGTGGAACCAGCCTTGGGTCAGCCCCCGAGGATGCCCCACGAAAGGGATGGTACCCGCCGAAACGGGAGGGCTGCACCCCCGATGCTCTCGAGCACCCATACCCCGTTCGCTTTTCAACTTGCCCTTGTTTGGAAAGGAGCAACTCGGCCCCCCTCCTCTGTTGTCATGATTTCTCAAAACCAAACCAGAGCACCAGCTAGCAGTGCTAAGCCATTGCCACTTCTGCAAGCAGCTCTGGAAGCCACCACCGAAGCAGCAGAAGAGGCTACAAAAGCCACCCTGAAGCTGAGTGTGCAGCTGGGCACTCCTGTGTGAGCCCCACGGTGCCACAGCTTGCACCACTTCAGCCTGAGCTCTAGGCATCAACACCAGCCCCCCCTTCTATGACACAGCCACCTTCCCTCTGCCGCTCACACCCTCTCGGTTCGTGCATCTCTCTGCTCAGGATCTGATGTTTCTCCCTTCCCATGTTGATTCAGCTCCTGCCCTCTTGACCCTCTTTTTATCCTCCCCACCCTGTGTTTTAGTGGCATCATTTAAAAGTGATGATATCTCTGAAATGTGTCCAGGCACATCAACAGGAAAAGAAGAATTAATGGGCTGGGGTTTTAGTCCACTTTGGGTGAACCATAAAGAAGAATTATGCAAAACAGTAGTACTGTTCCTGCAGAAAGTGCATGCCTCATCCCTTATGTCACACACTTAATTTTACACTTCCAAAGTCTGCAAACACCACAGACTCCCCAAGAGTGATGTGAACCAGAACACAAAACCAACAGCACCAATTTCCCAGACTCAGAAGGTCCAGGTTTTCAATCCTGTTAATAACCTGAGGTTTTAATCCAATGAAAGGCATTACTTTAAAACATGAGAACAGCTTAAATAGTCTTGGGAATGTACTTTTAAACTAGAAGTGTGGTATTTTAAGACAGGTATAGTGGTTTTCCTCCCCCTTTCACCGGCAGCAGAGTTCAGCTTTCATTTCTGGCACTTCTAAAAGCATCAGAAACCAGCACACCACAGCAGTGCAAAGAGGCACCAGTGCTGCATCTCTGGGCAACGGCAGAAGTGTAAATGCCTCCCTGTGCAATACACCATCCGTGTCTCCTCGTGTCCTCTTGTCAGGCCCTGCTGCCTGAACAGCATTTGCCAAGCCTTAGGGAAGAACAGAAACCAGTGTGGACCTGTGGCTCTCATGGCAGGGTGTCACATCCACATCCGCACATGCTCTGCAGGGAGCGGTGGTGACAGACACATCGCACAGCATCACACGCTGACCTGCACCGGTAGCATTGATTTTCTGAAGAAAGCGGCTTGCTTTCCCTCTTCTCCATTGCTCCCATGCAGGTCACATCCAGATCCGTTTCAAACCCCTACAAAAGGCTGGCAAGTATCAATCTCAGATACAGAGCCAGAGAAAAAAGCTACTTTGTTAAAACTGACCCTGACACGCTGCTGGAGGAGCAGAGCCAAGTGCAGGAAGGCTGTTAAGCATCCTTAACTCCCCTTTACGCTCATTGCAAGCCTGTAGAATGGGTTTTAAAGGGGGAAAATGGACTAAGCAAGACAAACTAAAAATCAGTATTGTAAAAGAGGACTTTTAAAAGCGCAACAGGGTCAAGCTGAGGAAGAGCCAAGTGTATTTTTTGGTGTTCAGAGTCTCCCCCCTCGCAAACCCCATGAGATTAATGCCAGACCAGCTGCTGGGAGCCTGATGGGACTCCTTGAACTAGGTCATACAGTGGTGGATCAGTGTGGCACTGTGATGGGGACTCTGTTTTTGAGGTCAACAGGAGGCAATAAGAAGTAAACCACTAGAAAAGCCCCCATTGCTTGGTGGACAGTGAGCAGTGAGTGCTATGATGATGTCCTCTGGTCTCACGAAACTGCTGAAGAAGCTCAAAGCTCTTCAGCAGAAGAGTTTGAGGCAGTTTGTTTTAGTCCCAATTCCCTGGGTTACTCTGCATTTTCTAAGCAAAAGAGACCAAAAAAATTATTCACTTGTCCAATCCATACATACCAGCTAAATCCATTTCATCTGGTGTTCTACCTGCATCCTAAACTTGAAAGCCTGTGTTCAGCTAAGCAGTTCTTCTAGAAAGGCAGGCAACCCTGGGAAGCTGAGAGGGATGGAGAATCACCGCCTTCACTGAGATTTGTTTCTGGGGCTCCCCACCAGTGTAGCACAAGTGTGTGTCATGCTGCTCATCCAAATGCAGTTCCAGCAGAGGCCCTGCTCTGCCCTTGTCTGGTAGATTAAGGAGATTACGGACCTTGAACCTTCTCCTGATCTCCCACACTGACCACATCACCTGCATTCCCTTCGATAAACTCATCAGGTTCTGCTCCTTCTTTCCCTAATGTCAGGCATTTTCTTTGGT
Organism: Micropsitta finschii; assembly: GCA_034783455.1. Taxonomy (NCBI): domain Eukaryota; kingdom Metazoa; phylum Chordata; class Aves; order Psittaciformes; family Psittacidae; genus Micropsitta; species Micropsitta finschii. The sequence goes on from JAVHNF010065478.1 coordinate 12,309, forward strand.
CTCTTAGTCACTTACTTGACTTTCCTGCTCCTCCCTCCCAACATTTCACAAGTGTTTGTCATTGGATGTTTGATTCAATTGTAGCAAAGACAGAAAACTCACTTGTCAAAAGAAAGAGCGCAGATCACATCTCTTCTGGTGTCTGCCACTCCCATTGCTAGCAAAACCCAAGACTCTCTCTAACTGGTTTTACTGTAATCAGGGTACTCACCTACAGCTCCTGGTCAGCTGAGACCTTCGGTATCCCTTTACACAGCAGCTGCTGTCTGAGACCCAATCCCTGTTCTGCAAACCACTGGCTGCAGGAGGGCTTTAAATAAATTACTTCCCTTGCTGCATTACATGATAATGGAAATACTTCTTGTTTCCTTGCTAACCCAGGCCACCAAGGGCATTGACTGCTCAGCCATTTTCCTTTGTCATCACTCTGTTCTTCAGATGAGCAATGAGCTTCCTGCAAAGTTGTTTTGCTGGCTTAGAAGCGATTTCCTGCCTCTGAAAAGGCAGTCTGTAAAATCTGCTGATGACTTAGTTATGGACACCAAGATAAACTAGCTTAATGCCATGATAGCATGGCAGATGCAAGAAACCTTGACTCTTGCCCATTGAGTACCTCATCCTTGGCCTTCTACCCTCCAGGCAGCGATGGACCTTGAGTGCTTCTCCATATCACAGCACAACCTCTTTCAGAGGTCGCTGCCTCTGCCCTGACACAGACATGGGGGGACCATGATGCAGAGCAGACCTAGGAAGTCACTTTAAGAAGGAAAATAACATTAGAGAAGAAAAAAACCCAAGGAGATGGTATCAGCATTAAAAGATCCCATATCAAGATAGTCTAAGGAGAAAAGGGACTTTCCTTTCCACACGCATTTTAAACAGCACCATACAGTTCCCTTGCAAGCTACTAAGAATGCAGTTTTTCAGGCAGATTTTCTTCCTCCCACAAGTCAGGGTTTTCTGAGCCCATGCAGTAGTTATCACTCTCATGATCTGCCCAGTCATGAGCGTCAGCTCTGTTAGACAGGGTGGCATGAGTCATTGTGGTTACTTGAATCTTAAATGTGTCATACACAAAAGCAAGTAATTCATCCACAGCATCTTCCCTTTCCTCTCCCTATTTTAGTTAGAAAACAAAACTTTTGATTGATTCTGGCCTCTTCTATTAAATACTTTGAGGCTTAGTGACCTTAGTACTAGGTAGGAACAGCTAAACATCATTATCAACCACCCAATGTTTCTAAGTGAGAGTTCAAATATCTTTTCTTGCTGTTGATCACAGATGAAGCATCCTTTCTGGGTAGGTGTAGTGTGGAGGCTCTTGCACCGTGTGACACCAACCCCCAACATCCGCAGCGGTCCAACATCCCCATGGGCATCACCAAAAGCCAAAGCACGAGCAGCACTGCCAGCACCATACACTCAGCTGTGGTCAGACAGGCAACACCAATGCAGGCTAACAGGGAGAAGCAGATGTACCATAACCAGACCAGGCAGATTTTGAAGGCAAAGGAATGGCGGGTCACAGCTCTTCTTTCTAAGCCCCTCGAAATAAGGCTGTTGCAATTACCTTCCCTTCTGTTCCTCTGCTCCCTGCACCTTCTGACTTCTTGTGATTCTGCCCCCCAAAAAAAGAATTCTGCTTTCAAATCCACCAGGAAGAAGCTCAATGATCTTCACATTACAGCTGGGTAACTGAGGCATGTAATAGACATGGCAGGTAGGCAGGCCTGGTTGTGGTGATAATCCAGCCCCCAGCTCCTTGGGAAGTGCCAGTGTTACTGGCTGGGGGGACTCTGGAAGGAAAAGCAGAGACACAGTTCCCATCACCTCCACCCGTGCTCTCATGTAGATGAATCCAGACCTGCCGATTATGCAGGAGCTCTCACAAAACAAGGCTCTTTCCCAAGACTTTAGGCTCTTCCTGCTTCCAAAGGAAATGCAGTGAGGACGGACGCACTTCAGCACTGATCACACTTCCCTTCCTTTGCAAGGAAACTAAGAGCATGGGAAAAGCTTAAAAAAATCAAAACAGCTTTGACGCTTTGAGATTTCTGGATAATCAACTAAATTTCTTGGTAAAAGAAACACGGCCAGATCTCATCCCTTAATACCACAGAGCTACACAGCCCCTGCTCCAAACACAGAGCCAGGGTACTGCACAGAAAGGGAAACAGTTCAACATGAGCTGGAAATGAGAAGATTTTAACAGTTAGTGATGGGAGATATAAAGGGACTGCTGTGAAATCAAAAGGACAGAAAGCCAAGAAGGTTTCGAGGTGGGGCATGGCTGCTTTTAGGAAATACAGTGTGACATGGGGAAGGAGATGGTTCCTGAGCCTGCAGCTTCTCAGATACTCACTGCACAAACAGGGAAAACAGCAAACCTGGTGTTCTGGGACAACCCTGGAGCTGAGAGACCCAACGGAGCTGGGCAGATGGAGGAACAACTACAGACACAAGGTCCCTGCAGCCTCTTCTCTTCCCCCTCCTGCAGGGGATCAATGCATAACTTCATCTTAGGTTTAACTCCATTATGTCAGTGTGGAGTTGTTCTCAAACAGGACAAGGGAATTCATTGCATGTGGTTACACTGAGCTGGGCAAGCAGAGGACCAACATCCATCTTCTCACCCTGCTAACCTGAAAACAGAGCTGAGCCTTTCCTGCCCACCACGTGTTCAAACTCTTGATGGTCCCCAGCACCTTCCCTGCCTCTGTGGGGACCAAGATGAAGCAGCCCTGGGTTCACACCAGTGCTGAGGTGGGATCCAAACCAGGCACCCAGTCCCACTGCCAGCAGGGAAGATGCTGCAGGTTAGCATCCAGCATGCTCAGATCCAGCAGCACATGGCTATGCTGAAAGGACGCAGCTTTGCACCTAACAAATCCCCTTCCTATGCACCCAGCTCTCCTCAACTCCAACAAGCAATTTGCCCCATTATATCCAATGATCTGTATGCAGAGGATGAGCTCACCATGGGCCCCACCAACCCCATGCTGGTGCTGGAGCCCAGCTTGAAGTGTTCCACGCTGAGACGGTGATTCCGGCTATTGTGCATGCCGAGAGCCTGGAAAGGGAAGTGCTGTCCTGAGCCCAGGCCAGGAGCATTGCACCAGCCCCAGCCAAGTGCACACCCAAGAGGTGAGCACTGCACCGGAGGAGCCGGCTGGCAGCCCCTGTGCCTGCGAAGGGAACGGAAGGGAAGCACAACTCCCTGGTGTTGATTAAACATCAGGGGACGCTTGCAGGGGAAGGAAATGGAAAGAGGATCAGGGACGGCATCTGCCTGAACCTCACGCAGTTAAAACAAACGCAGTCTCATGCCCTCGTTCTTTTCATTTAGTTTCAGGTCAGACTTTCCTAAGAACCTGGGAGGTGAAGAGGTGAAGTTTAGGATCCAAGCAGAAAGCTGACTTTATTACTTTCATTGTTTTTAAAATCATTCATTATTAATTACTACATTTTAATATTAAAATCAAGCAGGCACAAAAAGCAGCTTTGTCTGACAGCACAGATGTTTTAACAGCACCAAGAGGCTTCAGAAACCTTGCTTATCCTCTGATAAGTTTAACACACACATGGCACAGCACGTTTCCATTGCAAAGCCTTCCCGTGCAGCTGAGGGTGCATCTGACTCCACCTCTTTCATACCTCATACCTCGAGGTATGAAAGACCTCTCCTCAATTTGCACCCCATGCGTATTTGCAGGGACAAAAAGGGCAGGTGAGGGTGAGCCAGAAGTTTGAACCCCTGGGAAAGAGGCCGTTTCCATTGCTGCAAACTTCCCCACTGTCCCTAATTAGGGAGAATTTGCAGGAATAAATAAACTTGCAGAGCTATGTGCATGCACTCCGCTTCCAGATGTGCACCACTCATTTTCACGTGGTGTCCAAGGCAGGACTGGAAACTCCATCCTCACACATGGGGAGGAGGCAGGCACAGCATGGGCTGCCCTTGCCGAGTACACCCCCATAGGGTACAAATCCCACTCCATCCCACCTCCTCATGCATATCCCAGCTGTTCTGCACCCCTCCAGTGCTCACTGTCCCCCTCGTATCACAAGGAGCCACCCATGGGACCCTCCTGTCCCTGCTGCAGAGCAGAGTGCGAGCTGGAAAAGAGGCTTTTAGAGCTACTGCCTCTGCTGCTCCCTCAGCGCCTGCCCACCACCTTTTCAACCCAAACCTTTCCAGTCATAAATACACCAGCTCATGGCAGGAAACCTGTTTTTCTTATACCTACCCCTGCTTCTCAGCGCTTTCCAGCAGCTTGCACTCCCTGCACCAGCCCCCATTATTTTCTCCCAGATTCTCTGAGATATTTCAGGCACACAACAAAATCTGCTGCAGCACGAAGAGCCCAAAACTCCATGTAAGGGCTCAGGAAGCACCAGGAGCCTCAGGTCAGGCCTCGGGAGCAGCGGTACCTCCTGAGCTCCCTGCACACCCCCATGAGTGTTTTATTATTATTATTATTCCTTTCTGACATCAACCCATTTGATAAGAACAATTCCCAGCCCCACACCCACTCTGCTTCCTCCAGGCAGCTGGGACACAGTGGGAGGAGGACACAAGGGCAGGAGGAAAGGAAGGAAAGGAAGAATGATCACAATTTTCCTTTCCTTTTCAAGGCTTTGGCAAATGGCAGCGAAAGCACCAGCAGGGATGCTGAGGTGTGGCCAGCAGCATCCACACAGCACCAAGCACCGCTGGTGGTTTCCCCTTTGCTCCAGCTCCACCACAGAGTGATGGGAAGGGTGCACAAGTGGGTAGGCATCATTACCAACATGCATCAGCTGTGTGCTCCCATCTCCATGTGGATGGGAATTGGGTGCCTCAGTATCACCCTGTGGTGGTCTGGCCAGGGAAATCATGCCCTCAGCTCCACCACCTGCACTTCTGCTGCCCAGGAGACCTTTGGCAGATCCCACACAGGCAGGATTGGTGCCATTAAAGTCCTGGGGTCGGGGAATGCAAATGGGAAAGAGATGGATCAGCCTGGATCCAAAGAGGGAAAGTTGCACAGCTGATTTAAGATTAAAAAGACCAAATCAAACTGATTCAACATGCTAGCTTTTAGGGGAATTTCCTTCGACTTCCTTTCTCTTTCACATGCTCAACCACTTCTGCCCCGCTCTCACCCATGTACAGCCCCATGCCTGCAAGTTCCCTGCTGCAGGGCACTTGTTTCTGCCAAGATCACTTCAGGAGGGACCTGATGCTGTCACCACCATCTTCAGGCTCACCCTGTCTGCTAGAAGAGATTGTCAACACCAAGCATCATCTAGAGCAGGTCAACACTTGGGCTTCCCCCTTATCCATGCCTGCCCCAGCGCAGCTTTCCAAAAGCCATCCCTCGATGATGCATATGCATCCCTCGATATGCATCCCTCGATATGAGCTGCAGCCAGCACACACGGCGGGGGGGACGCTGGGGATTTCAGCCTGCAGAAACAAAAGAGGATCCAAAAAAGATGAGCAATCAGCTGGGAGACGAGCTGCAAGCAGGCCAAATGCGGGGGCCATCATCCAGTGTTTGCCCTAAATAGGAAAGAGGCCCACGAGCACGCTGGGGGCAGAGCACCAGCCATAGAGAGAGACGGCACCGAGCCAGGCGGGAGAGAGGAGTTGATTTCCAGCAGCGGTATGAGGGGAAGAGAAACTCCCTGCTGGCAATTCCCCACCAAACAGGACAGCAAACCCCTGGAGTTTTGGGGGTCCTGGAATAGGGCAAAACTCAAGAGGCACTTCAGCAGCCTCTGCACTGCCATCAGTGCAGGACTCAGCCCTTCCCTGGGCGGCTGTGCAAAGCATCTTGCTGCAGGCTGCCAGGCAATTAGCTCTGAGCCTTTTGTTTCTAAATGAGGGAAGCAGAGTCCAAATGTCCTGAATGAGCAGAGCTGGACCTGCTCCCTGCAGTGACAGACAGGGATGGGTTATGTCTCCCCACACACAGCCTGTCCTCTGTTTGCAGCCCTTGCAGCCAAGCCCAGCAGGGAAAGAGGAACAGGGCAAGTCCCCTTTCTGATGAGATGTGGCCACTGCCATCATAGCAAGCCAAGCCTCAAGAAGCTCATACTGTGCTCACTTGCCATTCTACCCCATCATACACACCGCTGTCCGATGAGCTCAGCCTTTTGTTAATACTTCATCTTAATCTGCAGTGCCAGTGCCTATAATAACCACAGCAGGTCAGGGAGTGTTGGACTCGATGTTCCACCAGCAGAATTAAACTGCTCTTGTTTAGAAGTTAAAATAAGGTAGAAACTAAATCTGAAATGTTTTTCCTTATAAAGGAATGGCAGGAGGAAAGCGCTGCGTGCATTAAGCATCAGCCTTTCTCCTTCAGCAGGGACTGGCAGCGGCTATGTAAGCTCAAGGGATACTGCTATTCCCAGACAAGTATCCATGGGGCAGAACACAGCCGTGTTTACGTTAACAAAAGGAAATAAACCACCAGACTTGCCAGAGCTCTGCCTTTACGTACACACATACATGCCTTTTCCATCGAAAAATCTCCCTGCACAACAGTACCCCCAGTATGGTTGGTTTAACAACCAGACAACATTTCTGAAAGTCAAATAAAGCTGCTCCACTGCCTTGATCCACTGCCTGGGTCCTCAGGGAGTGCTCCTCTGCAGAGACACGTGCCTTGACATACAAGCAGCACCCTCCTACAAGAAGGACCCTTAATCACTCTGTTGCCCCCAGATCCATCCTCCAGCCACAAGTCTGCACGTTCCCTGCCAGGGGCATCTCATCTGCAGCTCCAGCTCCACTTCTGCAAGTGGTTTCCAAGCAAGTCTTTTCCACAGTGCTTGTTTGTAACTTGGGAGAGGCTTGCCTGCCAGCTGGAGGACGGACAGCTCTTCCATACACTGCAGAGATGTGCTAACGCCCCGGAGCAGCTCTGCGTGTGCACTCAGTGTCAAAAATAGTGACCCAGTACAGAAGCAGGGCTGGGCTGTCCCCATCCCCACCATTCCCTGCATAGCCCTGGCACTCAGCAAGGTTTGCAAGCGTGATGGCAGAGGCATGCTCCTGTGCAGCTCTGCTAAGCCAGGCATTGTGGAAGCAGCTAGAGGCTGATTTGCATGTGAGCAATCCATTACCTGGAGAAAGAGGTGCCCACTTGGTCACTTGCCAGCCTGCAAACAGATTTAACACACGTGGGAACTGAACCTCTGGTCCAGTTATCACTGTGGCCACAGGCCACCTGCTTTACCGGCCTCTAAGAGCAGCACAATAAAAGGAGTATTGAGTAAAGCTACAGACTTGCTTAAAAACCTTGAGGAGGATGAGCCATTTTGCAGCCAAGCTTCATATAAACACATTGATAATGATGTTGGCATCAGAGTTTGAGACGAATGGGGCTGCACAGCAACAGCAGGCCTCTATGTGTGCCTCAAGAAAGCCCCTTTATTGCAATGCACGTTTAATCTGTGATCTGTGTCTGCTGCCAGCCACATTCATACCAAAATCTGCTCACCTCATCTATCTCCTATAATCCATGGATTTAGGTGAGGCAGGAGCAGGGAGGCAGAATGTCAGGGCTCACTTGTAAATTCCACTCTGTGCTCTCCTGCTCTTCAGTGAAACCTTCATCCTGTCTTCATTAAACAACTCCATCCGAGCTTAACACGCAGATGGAAGCCAGAGGTGTTGCACAACTACGGCACCCTCACATCAGATGTGGCTGAAAGCTTGTGTTTGGCAGCTTTGATGAGGCCCATCTGAACAAAGTCTTGGACACAAAGACCCATTTCTCTACCCTGCCCAGGGGACACGTTAGTGCCCTGTTATCTCTCAGGGTGGAGCGGCTGGGGGACATCCTACCACCAAAATCCTCTTGCACCACATCCCCTCTGCACCCCTCAGAGAGGGGCTGTCCCACATCTGCGCTGTGGACAAGGAACAGCCTCACCAACCATGCCAAGCTGCTCATTAGCTGAGATACAAACACACCAGCAAGAGCATCACATTGTTCTTGGTCTTCTGAGGACAACATTAGATTTGGGACACTCAGGTTCACTTTTGGTCACGTTGGTGCAGTCCCAGAATAAAGCCTGCATGCTCATCTCTAATGGACATGTCTTGATTTGGCTGTCACTTTGATTTGCATAGCTCAGCAACTTTGCTGATTGCTTCAGAAAATGCAGGTTTGTGCAGCTCCTGGTCTCTGAGCTCAGTCAACCATGAGCTGATTACAAGTCAGCTTCACAACAGCACAAGAACACAGACACCAAGCACTTGTCCTGGCAGAGCAGTAGACAACATCAGCAGAAGTCAAACTCCTGTAGGTGCACTTGTGAAGACACTTCACCGAGTTCAAAGAAACGCCTTCCTCCTCTGTTACTGCTCCCACCCTATATCATCTGCACATGCTGACCAGCTACAACCTGCCATGATTTCCATGGTCATTCCTATATAATGCTAAGCATCTTATTAAAACTTTGGAGCAAGCACTCCATAGCATAGTGAATATTCCTGCTGTCTTTCTCATGCATCCCAGTACAGTACAAGCTCCCCATACTCTTCCCTATCCACTTACAAGGCACAAAAGCATGGGAGCTGAACACGGATCAGTATTATCCACCAGACCAAAGGGTGAGTTTTGCAGGAACTGTAGTGATGTGGTGAGGCACCGAAACAGGCTGCCTGGAGAAGTTGTGGCTGCTCCATCCCTGGCAGTGTTCAAGGCCAGGCTGGATAGAGCCTTGGGCAACATAGTGTGAGGCATCCCCGTGCATGGCACGGGGTTGGAACTGGATGATCTTAAGGTCCTTTCCAACCCAAACCAGTCTGTGATTCTGTGATTCTATAACTGGCTGGATTGTTTCCAGTTGCTGAAGCAGGAAGCAGTCCAGGGCAGTTCTTGAATGCCAGATATGTTGAGTACCTGTGGACTTGAGAATATGAAGACAACCCATCCCCGTCCCAAGAACCAGGCAGTCTCCCTCTGCACACCCCTAATGATGTGTGTTACTCAGAGGCATAGTGGTACTATCAAACAATTCCCTTTATTTCCCTGAATTAGGCACTAAAAAGGCATTTTGAACACAGTTTTCCTGCTACATCCAGCAAACTTCTAGTTGATAAGGGTGAAGAGCTGGCAAAACTCAAAGAAAGCTGGCAAAGGAATAAAGCAAAAGGAAGGAAACAGCCACAGCCTCTGCACAGCGAGGCGGTGGCACCACAAAATGGCGGCGGGGCCCGGTAGCGCGGCGGCTGTGGCGGCGGTGGGAGGCGGCGGCCCCGCGGGGCCTCAGGCCGCCGGCACGATGGCGGCGGGGTCCGCTTCGGCGGGGAGCGGAGCGCCGGTGCCGGGCCCTGGAGCGGTGCTGATCGGGGACCGGCTGTACTCCGGGGTGCTGATCACGCTGGAGAACTGCCTCCTGCCCGAGCACACGCTGCGCTTCACCCCATCCATGAGCAGCGGCCTCGACCCCGACACCGAGACCGAGCTGCGCGTCACGGGCTGCGAGCTCATCCAGGCGGCCGGCATCCTACTCCGTCTGCCGCAGGTGGGGCTCGGCCGCGGCCTGGTCGGGCGGGGTGGGGAGGCCTCTCGCCGAGGGAGAGCTTTGTTTGCCGGGCCTCGGCGCGGCAGCGGGCGGAGCCGGGCCTCGGCCGCCATCCACCGCCACAGAGAGGGGGAAAGGTGGGGGGTTGTCCGTTTTAGCTGGAGTTTGGGTCGCTGGGCCTGCGGCCTTCCCGGCCCGGCCGGGAGCAGGAAGCGGGTGATGTAACCGCCTTCCTGCGCCGCCTCCCCGGGCAGGCCCGGGCGGTGTCTGTTTAATACCGGAGCTTGCGAAAAGTAGGAGTTTTTTAGGCTCTTTTGGAGTTGTGGCCTCGGAAACCGTTTGTTTCCTGGTGAAATCCAATGGAAAACCAGCTTCGATCCTCTCCGAGTATAAAACTTTCCAGCTACAGAGTTTCAGCTGCTTAAATTCATAGAACCACAGAATGGATTGGGTTGGATTTTAAGAAGCTTATCCAGTTCCAAGACCTTCCCATGGGCAGGGACACCTTCCACTAGACCAGGTTGCTCAAACAGTGTTATAACTATATGCAAATCATAATATAATTAGATTTCTTCACTCCCCAAGCCAAAGAAAGGTAGTTTTCCCGGTTTACTGCCATAACTCTCACTTTTATTGGGTTCCAGTGTTTAGGTTGGTGTTGGGTTTCTTCTTACTTATTTGGAGCATGTTTTCACCCTTCATAAAAGAAGTTTGCAGTATTTGACTTAAAGCCTATTTGTGGTGTTGATAAAGTATTGGGCATCTTAATTTGTTACTAAGGTAGGGTGCTAGTTTCCTTTAGCTGCCACTAAACTTTAAAATGTTAAATGTAGCTTAGCTAGTCTTCTGGGTCATAGATTTGTTAACATCATGCTAAGTAATTTCTCTTTGGAGCTGGTAGTTCTGTTAATCCCTGTTGTGGTTGCTCTTGCAGGTGGCTATGGCTACAGGACAGGTGCTATTTCAACGGTTTTTCTATACCAAGTCTTTTGTGAAGCATTCCATGGAGGTAAGAACACACTAAAATATGCGTATGGCTCAAATCTGACTTGATCTTTGATCTGCTCTCGCAAGTTGTCATCTTAGAGGTGATCAGTGTTAGTAACTAGCCTGTAGCTTTTTCTTGCAGATCAACATGACTTTACAAGGCTATGTAGCACTGATTTAGCCTAATCTTTACTATTTCGTTGTTTTACCACCATTTTCTGTTGCTATCCCTCCTTAAGCTGTTGGAGGAGATCAGTTCTTGAATTGAGCAAAACATCAGTATCTTGCAATACTTCTATTTCAGCATGTGTCGATGGCCTGCGTTCACTTGGCATCCAAAATTGAGGAAGCGCCAAGACGCATAAGGGATGTGATTAACGTGTTCCATCGGCTCAGACATCTACGGGAAAAAAAGTAAGCTCAGACTTTGACATGATCTGAAGTGTTTCTGTTGTGTTTTAATCATTAAACTTTGTGGGCCAGTGGTGGTATCATTCCCTATCTCATAAATCACAGAACATCTTGAAGAGATCTCATATAGGAGAAGTGAATATTTTTGGTATTACGAATACTGATGTCCCTTATTTTTACACGAACACAGCCTGCTTATGAGCACTCTTTGAGATCAAGATCATCTTCAGTATTTGAAACTGTCTTGCAGAAAACCTGTGCCTCTAATACTGGATCAAGAATATGTGAACTTGAAGAATCAAATAATTAAGGCAGAAAGAAGAGTGTTAAAGGAGTTGGGATTTTGTGTTCATGTGAAGCACCCTCATAAGGTTTGTACTGTATAAGTTAACTTCATAATCTGTGTGTCATATGCTACAAATTGTTTAGCTGCCTAATTGTATGGAAAGTGTATGGTTGTAATGATAAAGCTAGTTAATTCAGTAAAGCTAGCTTCTTATGATCCCAATCTCTTCTTTCTCATTCAAGAGAATCTTACTAATTGGTCTTGTATCACTGCTGAATGACGACTGGAGGTGGATGCAGATGCTAAGTATTCCTTGAAGTCAAATCACATAAGTAGGTAGCTTTGGTGTTAGAAAACATCAACTAAACACAGGTTCTTAAGCAGAAAGGCATTTGGAAACTTAAGGTTGTGATAGTCTATTATTCCCTTGTGGAAATATGCTGAGGTTATGAAACCCATATGAGCTAGTTAAGTGTTTGTTATGTTCTGGAAAGTACACTCAGGTGTGAAGGGCTTGATAGAAATGAGACGGTTCTCAGTATTTAAGTATCTTATGTTAGATTAGGGTAATAGTAGAGATGTAACTACTGCAGATGTTCAAGTTGGTGCTTGAGCAAAATTAGCATCTTGCTATAGGTAGCTAAGTGGTAAAAGAACCTCCTACTTTTGTGTGAGGGGAACTTGAGTTCTTGCTCTTTCTTCCTCTAAAAACTACCACTGTCTTAAAATCATCCTTTTAAATCTACTTGATTTTCAGAATTCACTCATGTTACCAGTACCCCAGAGGACAGTTGTACTTGTTTGCTAGTTAGTATAATTTTTTTGCTGTTAGTCTTTCTATCTGCATCCTTATTTTCAAACCTAAGAAAAAGCCTAGAACTGAATAAACCAGTGGCACACAACATGTTAGATCTGTTCTCTGCAAGCACTCTTCTTCTTCACTGTTTATTGCAGCTAGCAATATTTTCTCCCAAGTTACAGCTAAAAGGAGTCATGAGTTGTATAGGAGAACATACCTAGCTTGAAAACAGTTGAAGAGGAGACATCTAGATGTGCCTGTGCACAGAAGATGGAAAGCTAGGAAGGTCAGATCTGTTGAGTGGCCAGCTTTTGCATTGCAGAGCAGAAGCTGTGTGGAGAAACACTGGGGATGTTGCAGACGCTCATGTGGAGTGTTTTAGAACTTGAAAGAGTTACAGATGCCTCATGGATGTCCCTCTGAAATAAGTAGGTGGCTCTCAAGATGCTTGTTAATAACTCAATAACCCATATCTTCCAGATAATCGTTATGTACCTTCAGGTATTAGAATGTGAACGTAACCAACACCTGGTCCAGACATCATGGTAAGTTGATTTTCTTTGTTATAAGAGACCAGCAGGGGCAGTAGCAGAAATATGTCACTTGATGCACTCTGGGCAGCATTGCTCAGATATGATTGTGGGCCACACCAGACAGCTCCACTGCTTCTTGGCGTGCCCCAAACTACTACCCAAATGTTGATCGGCCTCTTAAGTTAGAGGTGCTGTTTTAATGGTAAGGTAGCTTTCCACCATGACTTCTCACTTCCCTCCTCTCTGCTTTTGCTCTTCAGCCGAAGGGAAAATGTTGGGGGGGTTATAGAGTTTCCTTGGGGTTTTTGTTTTCAGACACAACTGTGTGTGAATGGTGTTTGTCCAGGGCCGGAGGTAAATGGTACATGTGAGTGTGTTCAGCTGTCATGTTAGTTAATAACATTCAATATTTTATACATCTGGTGCCAGGTTTAATACGTATGTGTGGGTATACATTTACATGAAGGCTATATGGAAACAGCTAAAAGGTTGCAGCAGCTTAACAAATATTTCCTTACCTGTTAGCTTGTACGCTTCCTAGTTTTCTTATTGCTGCAAGAGTTATACAGGAATCATAGACCATTTACACGGAGGGAAGAGACAGCCTGTTGAGATGCCATCTCTTGGTTGTGGATCAGTGGAAGAGAAGCTTTGTGACAAGATCGGGAAGCAGAAGAGATGGAAGCTCGAGTAGCATGAAATGGCAAGTTACTACAAATACTACTGTCACAGTGTCTTCCCTGTTTGTGCTAATCACTATTGCTCTGTTGTCGCATCTTCTAGGAGGCATGAGCAGCTAGTTCTGGTTATCTTGTGCAACCGATCTGGTCTTTGTCTGAAGCCTGAGAAACTTTGGTCTTAGTGGTCTGTAACTGGAATTTGTTTTGAATGCTCCATTTCAGGAGACAGTTCAAGTCAAATGAACACCAACCTTGAACAACGTTCGTACCACCTGCTTCAGATTTGACCTAATCAATGGGTAGATGTGGACACTGAAGTTCCTATGGAAGGTTGCAAAGGAGAGCAGGGTTATCCCACAGTATGAAGTAGCACTGATGAACATGTGTGAAGACGGTCATGTGTTTCATGTCAACGTTCACAGGACTCTTATGGTACTCTTATTACAAATGAGAGCGATAAGGCCTCAAGAATACATTGCTATTCTTGGAAACAAAGATTTCTTCTGAGGAGACTGGTTCCTGTCTTTGCAGCCAGGAAAAGAACAACATTTGACAAGGCTTTTTGCAAATGGAGCTGAGAAAATTGAGGAGGAAAAGAAGTAATGTTCTCTCATTTCCGTCTCTGGTTTGCTTTATCACTGGCCATTATTTTAGGAGTCGCTTGTAACAGAAATGGAGATAGAGTTTGAATTGGAGGAGGAGGTAGCAGTTCCTGGGAGTGTGTTTATATTGACTATCAATGTGAGCTGAGAGTGACAGTTACAGAAGTCAAATTGTAACTGTTTTTTCACTGTGTTATATGATCTAGATTGAAAACAGAAATGAGAATGAAGCAGCCTTGTCATAGATCTCTTTTCTGAATGTTTTTAAATAGGATGTTGTCAAATGCAACATATGCTATGCATAAAAACTGTATTTTTCTGACTAGTTATAATATAAACAGACTGTAGATGTGTAAGTCTTAAGTTTAACCATGTAATCAATTGCTCTTTACTTCCTTAAGAAAAACCAAGCCCGTCTTCCAGCCTTTCTCAAACCGTTTCACATGGTCTGGTTTTGATTCAGCATTGAAGCAGCCTGGTTGTCATGCTGGTAGTCTACTTGCTTCAGGCAGTTCTTTCATTTAAAACTGCCCAGGAATTCTTCAGCAGAACTATTGGACTGTACTGTCTTTTAGGTGATGCTTTTAACTGCATCTTGCTTTTCTATTGCTCCTCTAAAAGGTTAGAAAGATGAGAGGCATCTTCTAACAAGCTTTTGTTTTCTGCTCCCAGAGCTGTGGGGCTGTGTAAGTTTTGCAGAACTATCCCACTGCTGCTTACTGTAATGGTGTTGGCAATGACAGGCGCTGGATTGTAGGTACCTTACTCACTGCTCCCAGTGTTTTGATCAACACAAGTGAAATCAGAGCCTAACAAAAGTCAATGAGAGTTTTGTCTTTGATTGCACAGCCGCCAGGATTTCTTCCCAGCTGTTGCAAGCACAGCGTGGTAATGAGGGGAGCACACCCATTGGTATGGCTATATTTAAAAGGGGAAAAACTCACACGTACAGTGGGTCTTTACGCAGATTTCCTGCTCTTCCTGAAACTTTTCTTCCTTTACTGTAGCTGAGTATTCCTTGAGCTGGAAGGTTTTGAGAATGTAATGGCCAGAAGCTTCATAAAACATCTTATTACTGTGCTGAAAATCCCTCAACTCTACATCATAAGATTACTTAAAAACTAGATTATTGGGTCTTATCATGGATAAGAATGGATGAAGATATCCAGTTAAAACATGGCCAGTTATGGATTGTTCAGAGCACCCTGTGATATGTGAACTGCACCATCCTGTAACACTGGGATAAAAGGACAGTCATGGTCATGTAGCCAGGTTGATTTGAGTTTGGGTGATGCTGCTGTGGGTTTTAGTAGGTCTAATGCTTGGATAAAATGTTTTTCGGGTAAATCTGAAAGTTGGTATGGTGACTGCTAGCCAAAGACTCCAAAGTATAGATTAAAAGGTGATTTAGGGAAGTCGAGTAATGGGCATACATAAACCTAAACCTTTCACTTCACTGTGTTTTTAACACGTGCTTTGAATGGTGTGGATGTGGCTGAAAAGTGCAGAGGAAATCACAGCAGGCGAACAACCAGCACCACTGCTGCAAATGTCTTCCTGGCACACTTGAAGTGTGATTCACTGGTTCAGTATCTTGCTTGTAATCTGAGGTTTTGAAATAGTCTGATCAGGGTGAATTAGGTGAGGCGTTTGCTTGTGGGGGAACAACAACAGTATTCTGTGTTGTATCAACTACTCCAAATTCATCATTGTGTGCTGCTGAAATGTATGTGACTAAGAATGGTAGTTTTCCGTATGATTTGCTAAATCCATTTGTTGTCTTCCCATTTGCTGACTTATGAGGTGTTGAAAAAACAATTGTTGAATTTAATTTTAAAATAGAACGTGCATCTTGGTACTTTATAAAGGAGGACTTGATCTTAGTTAATTTTTCCTTATTTTTTGTGGAGGGGGAAGGAAAAAAGGCTGCTTAAGAAGATTGTAAAGGAAATGAGTTTGCGGAAGTTGAAGGTAGTTGCAGGGTCTGAGGAAACTGGAGGCTTCCTGTATGACTTTGAGCCGATCACTTAACCATGCTGTCTGTATTTTCTTACCCATAAGATGGAGTACTGAAGAAATACAGAGAGTTGAAACATCCCACTTAGTTGCTTCATATAAGAATGATCTTTTGGAAAGCAGAAATCCTGCTTTGAGGGCAAAAGGCTTACAAAAGCAGAAGTGCTCTCAGTACCTATTACATGTGTTATCATGTGTAGCTTCATCTCATAACAAGGATAGATATGGGCTAACACAGTGAGAATGGGGTGTAATAAATTTAGAAACTGGTTGAACTAAAAAAGAACAATATTGCACTGAAACCTCCAAATCGGGATGCGCCTGCATTTATCAGACTGTCACTTGGCATCAGTTCCTCGCTTTCACTATGTAATAATCTTCAGTAATGTCCATTTCACATCCTGGTGCTCCATTTCTGTAAAAGATCTTTTCTTTTACTAAAAGAGAGGGGAAAAAAAAGCAGGAAAATCTGGCAAAATCTGATGAAGATGCTGCCACACTGCTCGGGCTTTCTGCTTCTCTCGTAGGTACTTCCAGCAGGTTGTAGGGTTTATTTTACAGGGAAGACAAATTTGGAAATAAGAGAGCAAAATTAAAATTACATTATGAACTACAAAGTGGTTTAAAAATAAGAGTTTGGGATACTCCTGTGACCTGATATGCTTTTAATTCCAGGTTCATGCTTCAGCCCCATGTACAATTGTGCTCTGTTAAATTAACCTGACTTGTTGTTTTCCTACTGTTTACGGGTCGCTGACAGTGTTAGCTTCCATGCAGGCCAGCTGTTCCCAGCTGAAGTCCCTTCCTACACTCCAGCAAAATCAGAGCATGTGAAGAAGGGAGCACACAAGCAAAGGCGGGAGGAGGCAGGAAATGCACTGTGAAGAAAGCCAAGTCATTTTACTTGCAGCTTCTAAAAGACTTTCATGAATTCCATGCTCATTAGCAAAACGATGAAAAATGTAGTGTTAAATTACAGTTGGTTCTTGGGACTGGTTTTGTTGCTCCTTGGGACTGGTTTCCTAAACTCTAACCAAGCCTGATATGAGGAGTGTTTCAAAGCCTCCCGGCGAGGAAGATGCAGTCTGTCACATTGCAGAGTTGAAAAGAAATAGGGAGCTACAAAACAACTGAAATAGATTTGGAGCCTTTCCCCACCACCCCATCAGTTTTGCAGTTGTGTCTGTTTAAATTTAATGCTCTCATGTGGTGACTGAGTTCTTGGAGAAGCCAAAAAGGGGCTGAGCTGCACAAGTACCATCTGGGTGTATGGCAAAAGGTGTCTGCTCCCAGCTGCAGCAGTGCCAGGGTGTGTGGTGCTGCACGTTCTCCCTCCTCAGTAGGCAGGAGCTGAGCATGGCACGTGCCTGGAATCAAAAACATCACTGCCATTGTGCCTCTCATCTTTGCTTTGTGCAGAGATAGACACTGTCCAGAAAGTTGAAGCTATAGAGTGCCCATATCTTCAGCTGTATGTGAGCATCCATCCCTAATAGCCAGTGTTTGGGACTACACGCAGTAGTATCCAGAGGACACTGGGGGTGGTTGGTTGTTCTCGCAGGCAAGTTGAAGGTGGTTGTGATTTTTAAGGCAATACAAGTCTGTTGGATGTGGCGTGACAGAGAACTGCAGATAGAGAACTGGAAGGTAGAGGGGTTAATATCTACTGCATACTAGATTCTCTGACGAAGAGCATGGTTTAAGGGCTAAAAACTGTTATTTAAACCAATAGCAATTAAGAGACTTGCTCCAAAAAGCAGGTCAGGAGAAGATCTTTACTATTTATTATGGAACTGACATATATAGTGCACACACATGCACCCTCACTGTGTGGGGATAGGAGGGTTTGGGGGGGACGGATGACCCAGAGAATTGAGAACCTCAAGGGAGATGAATAGCTGGCCTTGCATGTGGAGCCAGTGATGAGGAAGAAGAAGGTTTTATGTTGAGTCTGAATGAAAATCAGGACCAACATCAGTTGTTAGAATGTGCCAATCAAGGGCATCTTGGTAAATGCCATGTAAAGAAAGATTTTAATTTGGAGCTTGCATTCAGACACCAAAGAAACAGTCTTCAGACGAAAGTGCTTCAGATTTTGTGGTACGGGAAACCAATAATTATGAGATACAGTGAACAATGCAAGGTAGAATTGCTAAAGGGATTAATTAGCCTTAGTCTAACTAACCATTATAATGGATGCAAATATACATCTGCAGCCTGCTGAGGCATCAGATACTCATCATACACCTGCTCAATTCACCAGCGTTGCAGAACACAGCTGCCAGAAGCATTGCTGCTTTTTTCTGCAACTCCTTGAGCATAATTGACTGTTTGTTCTTTTGTCATTCAAAATGTTTGCTTCTTCTCTTTTTTCTAAACAGCACTTCCACGATGGCAGAAAGGCACAACAGCATATTGAAACTTGCTGGAAACAACTTGAAGCAGTAAGTGGAAACTTCCTTAGATAGCACATTTAAGTCATTTTTATACTATTTTCACAGAGATGGTTCCAAATGTTATATTTGGAATGGCAAGGGTGTATGGATAAGAACTGTAGAAATGGGATATTTAAAACTCCACTGTTTTAAATACAGTGGTAGACACAAAAAAAGCTTGGTTTAATAGCACATTTGGCTTTCTGTGGGATTTATGTCTATCATGTGTAACATTTCATTTGATATGACTTGAAAAGTGTGCTAAGCATTGCTGGAAATGTGGAGTCCCTGAGGGTGCTGTTAATCTGTAAGCTGAATAGCTTCATACTACGTGAGGAGATGGAACGAGACCATCTCTTGAGTGAGATGCTGTTTCTCAAAAGTAAGTACATTGGAATTGCCATTCGTA